>RCUC01084124.1:0-12510 GCA_003697995.1 Taxidea taxus jeffersonii
TTGGCTATTGTGGACATTGCTACTATAAACATTTGGGTGCATGTGCCCCTTTGGATCACTACATTTGTATCTTTAGGGTAAATGTCCAGTAGTGTGATTGCTGGGTTGTAGGGTAGCTCTATTTTCAACTTTTAGAGGAACCTCCATACTCTTTTCCAGAGTGGTTGCAGCAGCTTGCATTCCCACCAACAGTGTAGGAGGGTTCCCCTTTCTCCGCATCCTCTGAACCTAGAATTTAACTGGGATTAAATTAAAATAGCTTTCTCTTCTGCCTTCAAGCATATTGTGAAATTTAACATGTTTCATGTGATTTAAATAACAAAACAGCCTAAGAGCACCTGGGTGGCTCAGTCTGTTAAGCATCTGCCTTTGGCTCAGGTCATGATCCCAGAATTCTAGGATAGAGCCCCATGTTGTGCTCTCCACTCAGTAGGGAGTCTGCTTATCCCTCTCCCTTGGTGCCTTTCTCTGCTCATGCTCACCCTCACTTTATCTCTCAAATAAATAAAATCTTAAAAAACAAACAAACAAAGAAAAAAACTTATAGGATAAGGGCCAACACTATTTCTGTGAGAAGAAAACTATTAGGATTTTTAAGAGGCTAAAATAAACATCTAGGTTATAAACTATAGCAGATACAGTACATTTCAAACATTTTTCAAAGACTTTTGAACAACCAATACCAAAAGCAATGACAATTAGGAGATTTTTATGGTGTTGGTTGGAACTCCTATAACATATAGAACACTGGATTAAGGAGAGGATAGTGGTAAATGAGAAGTGTAAAAAAAGAGGTAAGAGCACATGTGGATTTTACTAGTCTTTCTTTACATTATTTAACAAAGAGAATAAGTAGTGAAATATCAAATTTTAAAAACACATTTTTACTTTTTTAAATCGTATAAAATTATTTCTCCACATTGTGGCTTAAGTTATATAGATTGGCTAGCACTTTCAAATAAATTTTTCTAGAAAAAAATGTTGTCTATAAAATATGAAAAGTTGAATTGACATTTTTCAAACTCCTGACTATATCTCTTTTGCATGGATCGTTGCTTTTCAAAATAAACTCCCACATGTAATAAATCTGTGTTGTATATGATGGGTATCTAACTAGCTGGATGATTGAATATTTTGCTCAAATGTTTAATATATAGTCAGAACCAAACTGATCATTAATTATATAGGAAATATGATATTTTGTGTGGAGTCTATAGAAATACCTCATAGGAACAGACCATTACCCAATTTTTATTCCACAAAATAAACAGTATGGTAATTAAAATGAACTTAAGGAATACAATACTTGGGGCAGGTAGTGAATTTCTTTATTTTTTAATCTATGACGAGCTCATTTAACATTTCAAGTCTGAAAAATCTTAAATTATTAAGTGAGTCATGTACATTGAAGAATTACTTTCTCATGAATTACTGAAACACTTGATTGCATTAGTAACAAATTCATTTCACTGTCGTATTTCAAGCCCAACCTTAACTGAGTCTATGGTGCAAAGATAGACCTGCTGCAGTACCAGATTTATTGATAGAGATTTAAGAGGTCTCTGCAGTATTCAAATTACTTTATATTCATTTAGCACATTTGCTCTAATTAAAAAGTAAGCATCACTTTCTCAAAAGTCTCCCCGTGTGTATGCTTGGGCCATTTAGTTCAAAAGAAAAAGATCAAGTGGCAGATCAAAAGAAAAAGTTAAAATATAAATTACATGCTTTAAGTTGCTTTCTCTGAATTTGGAAATGCTCGAATAAAAGTTTAAATTTTAGTGAATGCATCCTGATTTTCTGTATATTTATTTCCCTATTATACTTGACATATAGGAAACGTCTCAGGCAAATTAGAAGACATATGGGTTTTCAATTAGTTCTAATTGAAAGGAAACACCCCATTGTCAAGATATTCGTGGAGTTACTTGAGATTGTGCAATGTTAGTGGAATAATGGAATTACTTCAAATTCATTTACTTTTCAAGTTAAACCTAAAGATTTCCCAGAATGAGAGAAGATAAGACAAATTCTTCATCTCATCTCTGAAAATAGGAATTATGGGCTTGGACTCTAAATGATTAGGGCTGACCTAATCATTTAGGCTTAATATAGGATTATCTAAGTAGTAGCTTTCACTTTGGTTTTTCTAGCAAATGGGTTCTAATCTATGTCAAAAGCCAAGTAACTCACAACTCTTTAAGTAGCTAGACAAAAAAACACTTCTGCCACACAAGTTGCTATAGAGAGCTAAGAAACCTTAATCACATTAGGTTCCTTCCTAAAACTTCAAATGATTAGAATATTTAGTCATAACTATAGTCGTTGAGCTTAGTGATAACACTTAGCTAATGAGACTAAAGAACTAACCAGTTCCCTTTATGCACTTCCAGAGCCACGAATTTCAGTTATTTTTTTCATTCATTCTTTCTTCCTTTGAAGTTCCATGATGTGCCCAGAACACTGTGATGGACACTGTGGTTATTATTATGTATAAAAGAAAAGTGCCCATCAAGGAATTACTAGGGTAAGTTATTTCATCATTCTGCAGATGTGGCACCAGTTCTAGCAGATTATTAGAATCTAAGAAAGTGTGTTGTTGAGGATTTTAGATATTAAATATAGTGATAATAGTGGAAATAATCAAAGACACAAAACCCCAAAACCTACAAGTGCCAGGTAGATAACAGAAAGGAGTAGAGTCAATAGGAATTGTGGTGGGCTTGAAGATATGACATGTCTTGTAGAATTCCTGGCTTTCTTTCTTTCTTTCTTTCTTTCTTTTTTTTTCTTTTTTTCCAAATCTGAGTTTTAAGAGAGGCTGATGATTATGATTTCTTATGTGACTCTTATGCTGTTTCTTTGAATAATTGATAATTTAAAAACCAACCAAACAAAACATTGTGGTAGTCAGACATTCTTTGGCCTGCATATTTGAACCAGCAGCCATCATTTACCACATTTCATCATAAGCCCCAAATCATCAAAATTATTGAGATCCTAAGTTGTTACTTTCTCTAAACAGTAACAGTTTGGTGAGTGCTTCAAGCTGAGCATATGTTTCTACACATGTAGATCAACAAATTCATTTGTTTTAAGAAATAAAGAATTCTGTGCTTAACATCATCATCATTTTATTTTTAGAGAGGGAGACAGGCAGGGAGTAGGGGCAGAGGGAGAAGAAGAGACAGAATCTAAAGCAGGCTCCATGACCAGCGAGGAGCCCAACTGGGAGCTCAATCTCACAACCCTGAGATCATGACCTGAGCCAAAATCAAGAGTTAGACACTTAACCAACTGAGCCACCCAGGCACCCTGTGTACCTTTTTAAAGATTGCTTTTGACACTTAATAATATCTTTTGGAGATCATTTCATGTAACTACACGAAGAAGTAGGTTAATTACACTGAATAGTGGATTCTAGTCCTTCATAAGGATATATCATACATTATTTTGCCAGTTCTCTTTTAATGGGCATTTAGATTATTTCTGAATCTCATTACTAAAAGTAACACTGCAATAAAATATCTCTGTATGTGTTTTGACACTCAGGCTCCTCTTCCAGACTTTATAGTTTAAAGCAAATGGCTAAGGCTGTTCTTCCCTGGTCAGCTAACTTTGGGTTTCTAGGTGTGTCTGTTGATAATGTGATTAGGCACGTGGGACCTGCAATTATGGTCTATTTTGGGTGAGGCAACTGTTCTAGTTCTGAGGATAGGGATGGCAGGGGGGTGTGCCTTTCACTGAGAATAGTTAGAAAGGACTCCTAGATTGGACCCCTACCCAAATGAAGTAGGATGGGTACCACTCCCAATGCTGGAGTGGGCTGGTGGTCCGTTCTGGGTTCTCTTTTCCCCCTGGAGCAAGAAGAGGCTCAGGAGAGGTGTCTCCACATGTTGCTGACTGTTCTGGGGGAAGGGCATTGTGGTCAGTTTGTAGCCTCTTCTCTTACCCTCTAATGCCAATCAGTCTTGGCTGGTGAGGTACAGGGAACTGTCTCTCAGTGGGGGTCTTCAACATCTTTTACTTGCTCTTCTTGTGCAGGAAGCAGAGTTAAGGAACTGCCTATTTCACCATTTTGGTGACATCACTGTCCACAAGCTACCTTGTTATTTTGTTTATCTGATGGGTGAAAAAATTTTATCTCATGATTTTTTTCATTGCTATAATAGAATTTGAGTTTTGCATTTTTATTGTTTTGTGTTTAATTTTATGTATATTAAAACCCATATTTCTTGGAGCACCTGGGTGGCTCAGTGGGTTAAAGCCTCTGCCCTGGGCTCAGGTCATGATCCCAGGGTCCTGGGATTAAGCCCCAAATCGGGCTCTCTACTCAGCGGGGAGCCTGCTTCCTCCCCTCTCTCTCTGCCTGCCTCTCTGCCTACTTGTGATCTCTGTCAAATAAATAAATAAAACCTTAAAAAAAAACACATTTTTATCTATTAATTTTCCTCTCATTTTCTTACTGAGAACTTCTTATACATTTTGATATTAATCCTCTTTCTGTTACATATGCTTCAAATACTTTATACCAGAATGTTATTTTGTTCTTTGTTCAAAAACAAATTGTAAAATCTGCCATGAAATTTTATGATGGTATCTGGGTTTTTGTTATATTCTGGAAGATCTTATCATGAGATTATTATGTTTTGTTTTAATGTTTAAATATCTTTATCACAATTGCATTTGAGATTAATTTCCATAGATTGTGTGAGATAAAAATCAATCTTAAATTTTTACTTGTAAATGGATTCCTAATAATTCCAACACCATATATAGATTACTTTTCTTTCTTCATCATTTTAAAGCTCCTTATTTACCATGTAATTTATTGCTAATATTTTCTGGTCTGCTTTTCAGTGTGTTGTGTTCCATTTATCTATCTGTCAATTCCCATGGTAACACTAAACTGTTTAAATTACAACAGCTTTACTGAATATTTTGTTAACTTGCAGGGCCAGAATCAACTTTGCCCCTGGAGTGTTACATTTTCAGTGAGCATGCAAAGCTTTACCAACATTACTCTTATTTTTGCCAATGCCAGTCTAGTCAATGATAATTTCCTCATCAACATGAGGTGGCTTATTTGGGATGCCCTCCATTTAACAATGCCTCTACTGCTACTACTACCACTGGCTACAAATTATTGGGTATTTACTCCGTGCCAGCTAACGTTCTATGTATTTTAAATATTGATAGTTTTTTATTAAGGCTGTATAAAAATCATTTCAAGTATTGTAGCAGATATCAAAGACTTTAAGCATATTTTCTCAAATCTTACCATTTTCTTGCACACTGGCTTCCCCGTGATTACTATCAACAGCCAACTTCCATATCTCTTTGTGATAGAACTGTCCTCACTTTGCCAGACCGTTTTGCCTTTGCACAGAGATATCTCCAGGATAACCTCTCCCATTCCCCTAGGATAGCCTTAACCCATGGCTATCAGTGCAGAGTATACATTCTCTGGTTTCCTGTCCCCATGCTAACTCTGAGGTGAGGCCTCCGTTGTCATCAGAGATCCCCTGTGGAACCGAAGCAAACCCTCCTCTGTACTGTACTGATAACTAACTTGTCCTTCTTTTTTCTCCCCCACCTCCTTCATTTCCTTGCCATATTTCCCTAGGAGTACTTCCTAATGAACTACTTTCACACAAAAACTTACTTCAATATCTGCTCCTAGGGAATCCATCTTGAGACAGATGGTTATAATATTAAGTCTATATTAAAAAAGAAAAACCAAAATACAGAGAGTTTACAGATCAACTCAGTGTCACACAGAAAGTGAGTGGCCAAAATGACTAAATTTTATCATAAAATTATGCATAAATTCAAGATATTTGGGTTCAATTTACACTTGTCTCTAAAAGTAATCACAGGTTCAACTTCTGATGCCCTTCTAGTCAAGCCACAGCTCCTGCTAGTGAACTCGGTAGTGTCTGCTGTTACTGTCCCATGGAAACACTCTCCAGACAACAAGTACTAGAGAGTAATAGCGAAGAGGGTGCTAGCAAAGAGGGTGCTAGGGTGTTGTTTAGCCAGATTCTCAGACCACAGTATTCTGGACCTGTTTCCCTTATGCATCTAGGTTAGGGTTGGCCAGGAACTTGTGAAAGAGCTGAAAGGTGCACATGAAGCTGCAGTCATTGTTCCCAGAGGATGTTTGCAGTCAGATACAATGACAGAAAAATGCACAGGGGCCATGGCTCCCTGCTTTTCTTACATGTTGCATCTGTATCTCTCCTTCCTGCTGGCCAGCAGGGGCCATAAGCCCATCCCAGATCCTTGGCTAAGGATATGCACAACTAGTGCTAACAGAAGTGAGTTCTAAGACCTCTGCATGAGCTCCACTTTTGTTACCCGCTTTGACCCCTGGGTGTACTGGGCTCCTTGGATTTTGCTGAAAGTTTATAGTCATTCACCTGAACTGTTCTATTCAGGAGGTTGGGCAAGTGACCTTTTTTATTTTTTTTCATTGTTTAAATACTCCACCCAGATTTTCACCCTGCCAGCTTCTCCCATCTTATGCAATATCTTATTCCAAGTCACTTTGTCCCTTCATACTCAGTAGCCATGCTTCCCTGATTGAACTCTGACAGATGCAAAAGTGTTCCATATCAAGTAATATCTAATTGAGACTTTCTCCCAAAACACTTGAAATACCCTCAAAAAGAAAAAAAATCTTTAAAAAGATGACTGGCAAATATAGTTTATTTTCTTTATTCTGAGCATTTTTAGAACCGTCTTCTCTAAATATGAAAGATCTCTTTTCCCAAAAAGACCTTTGCTATTTCTTTTTTTCCTTTCTTCTTTTCTTTTTTGCAACTGTGAAAATACCTAAGGAAGGAATTTTAAAGTAAGAGCATACTGCATGCCTTTTCCCCCCTTATATGTTTTTTAGGAAAATTATGTTGCTTTAAATTACTTAAGAACTGACACAACCAGAAAATTAAGAATCTATGAAATCACATCATGTCAGATCATGACCATAAAGCTTGACATTCAAATTATGCAAACAAGGAAAACTAAAAAAAAAAGAGTTTGGGTTATATTAATAAGTAATTTTGCTTTTATTGATAAAGGTATCTCACCATTTTTATGGGTTACTATAGGATGATTTATGGCATTTAATGTTAGAGTAAAAGAAAAAAATTAATTTTAGATTCCTAACTGAAAAAAGGCAAATTTGAAGTATTTAAATTACATATAAATAGTCAATAATTGAAATACTTCCAGGATGATGAAAATCATTAAAATGATCCTAAAATGAAAAAGAAAAAATAAGTTACTATCCTTTCACTACCCATTGACCTAAATAAAAGTATTTAATTTTATCACAGTAAAAAAGAAACTAATGTAAAATTTAGGGCGTCATGACCCTGGAGAAAATCTCACAGACAGGCAGCATATTGGGTCTCTATCCTGTGTAAATAATTCTGTAAGCACAAAAGCCTGAAGAGTTTCATTACAGCAAATTAATGTCAAGGGAAGAATAAAAAGTGACAGAAATATGAAGGGAACTGTAGAAGTCTAGTACAGCAGGGGCCCTTAAGAGGGAGATTTATCGTAGCATAGAACAGAGGAAGTCACCTAAATGGAGGAAGGTATGGAAAGAACTTCTTTCTAGCCTTTCCAAGTTCTGGGGGAATTAAAAGTGATGATAGTTTTCTCTTATTTCTCCTACCCACGAAATATCAAATGGACCCAAAAAACATTTAAAAAAACCCAAAAAACAAAAAAGAAGGAACACAATATAATTTCAGTGTTTGCAAGAAACATCCCTAAAGAAAATACAGAAAAAATGCTTTAATAGAAAAATGTGGAGGTCATAGTTCTTAGAAGTTGGGAGTAAAAGGTCACAGGAGAAGTTGGGGTTAGATGATCATGTTGGAGAAGTCAGGAATGATGGATTGTGGCAGGAGAAGTTGATGAGGATAATTTACAATGGAATAAGTTGGGATTGACCACAGTGGGAAGTCAGGGTTGACAGATCATCCTATAATTTGAAGTCTACGCTAAGGGATCTCTCCTTTTGTGGAGTACAGTGTAACCCTTCCTTTTCTTCTCCTACAATGAAAAATGAGGCAGTGAGTAGAAGTAACAAAGATTTAATAATTATTTTAATTAAATTTGAAGGTGAAGCATAACCATGGACTAGTGTGAAGCAAGAGAAGAGCTTAAATGCAAAATTTAAGGAGACACTTTCCCTAGAGGTCATGAAAAGGCTGACCCTACAATTCCATGATCCCCTCAGTGGGTTCTTCCTCAAATTTTGTGCACCACGTATCTCTCTTGCTTTACTAGTACTCATGGGCCTGGGGATATGGAATGTGGTAGAAGTTTATTGATAAAGAAGAACCAAAGGAAACAATTTTAAGCTAGAGGAGAGAGATAGACACATGGACAAAAAAAAAAAAAAAGAAAGAAAAGAAAAGAAATACTGTTTAAAGAGAGAGTTTTAAAGACGCTCCCCTCTACCAAACAACAAAAACAACAAACAAATAAACAAACGAAACAGGAATGAGTCATCTGGGTGATGAGGAATTATCTAAGTTTGGATGGACTTACCACTCAGAATGTTACAGGTACCATAATACAAAATGTCTGTGGTCACCAGAAGCTAGCATTTGGGCCACAGTAACAGACAAGGATGCTAATCAAAACAGATAGTTCACTTCAGAAAATTTAAGCACACCATATTAGTCATGTTCTGGCAGATACCTTGGAACAACGTGATCAGCAGTTTGAAAACAGTCAAATATAAAAGTCACATGAATTGGAGTCCTAAGCACAGTTCATAGAGTAAAGGCAGACTCATGCTAGGAAGGATAACTTTAGAACAAGGGATTGGTTAGTCTTAAAGATATTAGGCACAAACATGCACTAGGAGAATTGAAACAGTGACACCAGTGTGAGAAATTGGCTACCAGGTGAGACCTAGTCAAAGAAATAGGGTAAGATGTCAACTGTCAGATCTCTGAACTATTAAAATGCTAAAATTTGGGAGCCCAAATTATTCCCAACTAATGAACAAACCAATACCAGAGATGTGGCAGAACTGAGATTTCAGTCAGGTAATTTTAGCTCACCATAAAGAAGAATCTCCAGGATAATGAACAACGGTAAGCGGATTGATAATCTACCAAAAATCTCCATGTCCTAATTCTCAGAACCCATGAATAGATGAGATTACATGGAAGAGACACTAACATTATGGCAGCAGATGGAGTGAAGATTGTTAATCAGCTAACCTTATATTACAGAGACTATCCGGGTGAGCTCAAAGTATCAGAAGTGTCCTCAAATATGCAAGAAAGATGCAGAAGAGTCAGTATCAGAGTGATGTGAGGTGAGAAAGACTCAGCTGGTCATTTCTAGGTTTGAAGATGGAAGGGGTGAGGAACCAAGGAATGAGGGCAGTCTCAAAAACCTGGAAAAAGATGGAAAATTAATTTTTTTCATAAAGCCTCCAGAAAGAAACATAACCCCATTAACTCCTTGATTTTAGCCCAATGAAATCCATTTCAGACTTCTGAACCCCCAAACTATAATATAAATAGTTCATGCTGTGTAAACTACTAGCTTTATGTTTTTTTGGTACAGCAGTAATGGAAAACTCATACATGAACCAAGACACCAGTACGAAGTTGATACAGTCCTTTCCTCCATTTTCCAACATACATACCTCTCTCTCAAATTTAGGCAAAGGAAGCTGATAAAATACACAAAATCTAAAGTGAATACAATCAAGGTCAAAATCCAAGAGACAAACTATGGGATTAAAAGCTTAATTTTTTAAAGATTTTATTTATTTATGTTTTTATTTATTTGAGAGATAGAGAATGTGAGTTGGAGGGGAGGAGCACAGGTAGAGGGACAAGGTGACTGTGCTGAGCATAGAGCTGAATGCAGGGGCTCAATCATGACCTGATCAACCCCAAGATCATGACCTGAGCAGAACCCGAATCCAACACTTAATTGACTGAGCCACACAGGCACCCTGGGATTGGAAACTTTATAAGATTGTCTTCTTTAAGAAGGCTCTGCTTCATATGGAACACAAAGAACTGTTTAATTTTGGGTGAATAGAAAAAACAAACAAACAAACAACATTTCAGTTGAGAGACTCCTCACAGGCAAGAGCAGAAGGCTAGGAATTGAGTGTAAAGATGATGGTGAAGAGAACACACAGTTCTGGAGGAAAGCATATGTGAAGACAGTAATTCAGATAATGACCATGTTTTGTGCGAGTGGCCCTGTCTCTCCCTTCATCACACTGTCATACATTGAAAGTCCATTATGTGCCAGGCACAATTTAGATGGTAGAGATACAGTGGTAATTCTAGCGGGATATATATTTTATCTACATTCTAGCAGGATATATATTTTAGGAAGTGCCTTTATTGATTATTAGTTTGTTTCACCTCATTAATCACTACAACCATCAAATGAGGTGATAAGAACTAAGACAGTCTCATTTTACAGGTGGAACACAAAACTGCTAAAGGTTTTCTTCAAGGGCACATAACCATAGGTGTTAGAACCAGAATTTGAGCCCAAATCACGTAAATCAGAGTATGCATTCTTATGCTGCCTACTAACAAGTGAATAAAAGTTCAGGTGGGTAAGGTAGCCCAGATAGTTGATGACTTTACTCTGTTAAAGGTTTTCATTTAAAAACACCACCACAAGTAATAATGAAAACTACCATTTGTAATGTAAGCCTTTTTTTCTAAGATTTTATTAATTTATTTGAGAAAGAGAGAGAGAGAGAGAGAGAAAGAGTGGGGGAGGGGCAGAGGGAGAGGGAGAAGGAGAGTCCCCACTGAGCAGGAAGCCCTATGCAGGGCTCAATCCCAAATCCCTGGGATCATGACCTGAGTAGAAGGCAGCTGCTTAACTGGCTGAGCCACCCAGGAAGCCCTGTAATGCAATCCTTTGATATTAGTCATTATACTAAGTGTAGATGTGCTATAGGCCTCAAGTCAATCATTCAGGATGGATATTATTGTACCCATTCTACAGATGGAGAAACTAAAGCTCAGAAGTCTTAAATGATAGGCCAAGGACACTCAGCAAGTAAGTGGCATGAGTTGAAATCAAAACCATGTTTGTATGTGAGGGGAAGCAAATACATTCTTGATACAATTTCATATACTTTCTCAAAACCAAATGTGGAATAGTGAAAGATCATTTGTTCTATCTATAAACGTATTATTAGACATTTTTTAATTTCATTATAGCATAATGTGATGCTATATGGGAGGAGGAAATAAAATGAAGGAAGCAGCATTGGAGCAATCTAGACTCATGCATATCTGGGAGCCAATAGCCAGATCTCCTTGTCATTAGAGCCTTTACATTACAGAAAGAACCCTTTTTGTCTTCCCCTATCCCCTGGTACAAAAGAAAGACCCAAATAAAAGTTGACATTAATTTTTAGAATTATTTAAATTTAGAAACCGATGCAGAATTGCAAGCAGTTATGAAGAAAAAATATTTTCCTGCCTACTCAAAAAATTCCTAGAAAATGAATGCTATGTCTTAACAATATTCTTTTTCCTCAAGGATCAAAGATTTTTTTTTCAAAAACTTGGAACAAGAAAAGTTTTTTACAGTGAATCATTAGTACATGGTTTACTTAATTGTTATATAAATGATTAAACTCAATGTAGCTCTTATTGTTTTAATACTGATCTACAGATGTACTCATCACAAAAGCTTTTTGAGAAAAGCTATTGAGAAAACCAGCAGTTTTTAGCTCCTAGTCTCTTGCACAATCTGCATTTTCTTATGCCCTACCATCAGCTTAATTGGGAGGTTCCTTTGTGGAAATATGATTTATGTATGTTTTATTCAGTAAAGTAGAATTTGAAAAAAAAGGAAAACATTTTTATTACACTCGTCTCCAGTTTCTTAGCTCAGAGATTCCTTTCCTTAGGGTGCATAATACCAAACCAAGTTTTTAAAAAATGAGAGAGAACACCAATAATTTTGACTTTGGAGAATGTAATGGTGCAAATTAAATATATTTATTGAAAAACACATTTTTGAGTATTTGCTATGGGTAGTCATCAAATAAAGAGTGATTTCTTTAAATGCAGGAGTTTTAGGAAAGAAAATGCCAATGGGCATGGCACTCTATGTGGTTAATCATGGAGTTCCATTCCCCAGCACGTATGCACAGTCCCTCCTAAGAAGACACTTCATAGTTATCATAATCCATTCCTGGGTCCAATTCTTGTCCTGGTGATATGGGATGGACTCACTCTAGGAAATCCATTCTTATGTCCTTTCATATAAAGTTCACTGAACTCACTCTGGCTACTCATTTATTATATTATTAACTCAATCAGTCTCAGGCAGCCTACAGTGTGATTGATCTGTGTGAAGTGAGGAGCTGCTTTATCTACACCACACAGAGCTAGTCTTGGAAATTAGAATATTTCTTTTGCCAACGTAGTATAAATTCACCAGGCCATTAACTTTTCAGCTCTGCCCCCCGCCCCA
>RCUC01084126.1:0-10144 GCA_003697995.1 Taxidea taxus jeffersonii
ACACACACACACACACACATACACACATGAACACTGACTTTTCTTTCAAAATACAAATATTTTTCTACATACACATTTGTTTAATATGGAGCTGGTGGATTCTGTCAGTTTTAAGTAGACATAATTCTCTTTTCCTAGTATTTCTGACCAATGAGTATATAAATTATGATGTTATCTGTAATTTATTTAAAAATATAATTCTAATATAAGCAAGGAAGTTGTTTTGTTTTGTTTTTGTTTTTACTCAAAGGTGCAGGAGCCTTGAATGTGTTCCAGTATAACTCTGTTGATTGTTTGAGTGGCTTCCAAAATATCTTCACAATTTGTCTTCCCTAATATAATTGAAAGACTGAAATGAAATATAACTTTGTGAGAAGTGCAGTTAGTTCTCCAGACTGATCTATCATAAAATTCCTTTCTTGTGTTGAGCCTCAAATTTTCCCACATTAGAATTAAACATAGGTCTTAATTTAACATTTTGTGAACACTGGAGGTCACTTCTTTCATTTCACAAGGATTCTTATTTGGAGAAATTTAGTGCATCTGTCTCTTGACCTTCAGTTGACTCTTCTCCATGTAAAACTGCTCTAATTATTTCTTTTGAACAAATAAAACATTTTATTTCTCTCACAATTTTATTATTTATTTTATATATGCTTGAAAATTACTGTGTCCCTAGACACCACGACTGATGCTTGAAAATGAAATACACTACAAGTGTTTATGCTTTAATTCAGTCTTAAAGTGTCCTATTCTTAAAGAAGGGCCATCTGTACTCCAATATTCATAGCAACAATGGCCATAATAGCCAAACTGTGGAAATAACCAAGATGCCCTTCAACAAACAAATGGATAAAGAAGATATGGTCCATATATACAATAGAGTATTATGCCTCCACTAGAAAGGATGAAAACCCAACTTATTTTATCAACATGGACAGGAGTGGAAGAGATTGTGCTGAATGAAATAAGTCAAGCAGAGAGAGTCAATTATCATATGGTTTCACTTACTTGTAGAGCATAAGGAATAACATGGTGGACATTGGGAGATGGAGAGGAGAAGTGAGTTGGGGGAAATCGGAGAGGAAGATGAACCATGAAGAAATTGTTGACTCTGAGAAACAAACTGCGGGTTTTGGAGGGGAGAAGGGTGGGGGGTTGAGTGATCCTGGTGGTGGGTATTAAGGAGGGCATGTATTGCATGGAGCACTGGGTGTGGTGTATATACAATGAATTTTGGAACACACACACACACACACACATACACAAATTAAATTAAATTTAAAAAGATAAATAAAATGTCCTATTCTGAAAAGTCACAAAAATAAAGAATTATGGAGATAACGAGGTTAGGAGCATGTGATACAAAACTTATGTAACTAAATTCAATCAATCAATCAATCAATCATTTAACAAACAAGTAAATTGATGTGAATTTTGACTACAGCACTAACAAAAGAAATACATACCTTAATTTTAAATAGCCCAGTTAAATATCCACTGAAAACTATGCCTAACATCACTGTCATTTAATCTCCTGCATCATTATTTAGGGAGCTTCAGCTTCCTCTTTGGATCTATAGGTGATTCAGAAGTAATTTTTCTTCAATAAAAACCAGTTCCATCAAACTGTAAACTCTGATATTTGGTATATATAGCCTTCCTCAACAAACAATATTTTAACAAAGGAATGAAATGGATTCACAGCTTCATTTTCTGCACTGGCAATGTCATCATTTACATCAATATTTGGTGAAGATGTAGTAGTGTCTGAAGCCATTACTTATATAAAGTTTGCAACTTATGTGGAAATTTTAGATTTTTCTCCTTTAAGATTTTTATGTATTGCTGACTTTTTTTTCCTTTTTCCTTTTTCTTGCTAAGACTTTCTTTTAAACTGTGTGAAAGGTGTTCCTAAATGTTTCACAATAATTAAGTATTTTGAAAATTGGATAAAAATAAATGTCCCATCTATAGAACACTGGCATCGTTTTGGAATAAGTTATGGTTATGGTTACAGACCTGCTAATTCAATATAAAGCAACATTAAAAAATGAAGATTATGGCAGAATAGATTATGCTCAATATTTTAGTCTGTTTTATAAATTTAAGGTGTAATAAAGGAAGATTATCATAATATTTTAATTATTTTAACTTTCGTTGCCTAAGTTTGAGATTTTTGGAAGTACTCATAACATCGATTGATATCATGCTCACCTGTCAAATAAAACTCTTGCTTTTATCCCCAAATGTTTTGGTCTAAACTATGTAATTCAAGAGTTATACACCAAGAAGCCCTGAAGGGAAAATGGTGGACTAAGAAGACACTAAACTCACCTTGTCCTACGGATACAACAAGATAACACTGACAGCAGCCTAAATAACCCAGAAAACAACCCAAAGACTTGCAGAATAAACTCCGTAACTAAAGGTAGTGAACAAGCCGCAATGAGGAAGGTAGAAAGGGCAAGGACATGGTCTGGGAGCAATAGGGACCATGACCTTCCACTGTGGGTAGGATTGCTTGTGGTGCAGAAAAGGTGGAAAACAGACTTTGACACCAGGGAGCCCATGAAGGGGAAAGAGGAATTCCCATTATATTTGCCTTTGAAATAAAATGGGGCTGAATTTTGTGAGTTCTTAACAACCAGCAAACTTAAACCTTGGCATTTTAAACATCTACAGGCTTGACTCTAGGTGAGCCCAGAAGGGCTAGGAAGCAGACTCCCCATCCAAAAAGACAGCAGGGCAAACAGTTCAAGTAGATACAGCACAGAACAAGCAGTCTGAAAAACACTGGGAGCAGATGGAAGGGACAGTCATTTGCTCATCTCGGGGCATGGCTTATTAAGACAGTGGTCGTGGGCAGAACCCTCCAGGAACAAAGAAGCTGGAAGGCACCATTTCCCTCCTCTGTCTCCCAGCACAAAGAACAGCCACCTGCACTAACCATTGCCCTCCTGACACCCTTTACCTAACTTGCTTGTACCAAGCCCCACCCATTGCAGGACTTTGGCATATCTACCATTCCTGGTCACACTCGCCTCTGTTCCTACATTATGGGCCCCCTTCCCCAGAAGACCAGCACAAACCCTGCCAACACCTCATCTCCTTATGTATGCCTTTTGCAGGACCTCAATTTGGGTGGCAGGGGCAGGTCTCATTTCACAAGAACACCACTACTCCCCATGTTAAAATGTACCCTATCCCTGATGGGAACAAAACATTACGCCCAAAAAGCAAAGAAAGCCTCTGTAGACAACTGGACTGAAGGAAAAAGAGGCCAAGACTCCAGAAGAGCACATGCAACACACATAGGAGACACTCCCTGAAGCACCAGGACCTGGGGAATGGGAACACTACACTGTAGGGCACTACAGGAGCTCTTCTTCATAAAAACTATTATGAAGAGCAAGAGAAGTAGCTGACTTTCCTACCAAACAAAAGGTCAGACAAAATGAGGAGAGAGAGAAGTATCTCCAAAATGAAAGACCAGGACCAAACCATAGCAAGAGACAAAAGTGAAATGTAAATAAGTAATATGCTTGATAAGTAATTAAAAGTAATGATCATAAAGATATTTATTGGATTGAGAAAGGAATGGAGGACATCAGGAGTGAGACCTTTAACACAGAGATAAAAAAGAACCAGTCAGAGATCAAGAACACAATAAATGATATAAAAAATATACCTGATGGAATAAATAGCAGGCAAGATGTGGCAGAAGAACAAATTAATGCCCTGGAATACAAAGTAATGGGAAATAACAAAGCTAAGCAAAGGAGAGGAAATAAAATTATGTAAATTGAGAATAGTTTTAGGGAATTCAGGGACTCCACTAGGTGTAATAACATTCACATAATGGAGATCTCAGAAGAAGAGAGAGATAAGAGAACAGAAAATTTATTTGAAGAAATAAAAGCTGAAAAGTTCCCCAACCTCTGGAAGGAAACAGCTATTCACATACTGTAGGCACAGAGATGCCCCCCCAAATTCAAGCAAGGAGGTCCACACCAAGACATATAGTAATCAAAATTGCAAAAAGTAGCCATAAAGGAAAAATAAATAAATAAAAGCAGGGGCGCCTGCGTGGCTCAGTCATTAAGCATCTGCCTTTGGCTCAGGTCATGATCCTGGGGTCCTGGGATGGAGCACCACATTGGGCTCCCTGTTCAGCGGGAAGCCTGCTTCTCCCTCTCCCACTCCCCCTGCTTGTGTTCCCTCTCTCACTATGTCTTTCTCTGCCAAATAAATAAATAGAATCCTTTAAAAACAATTTTTTAAAGCAGCAAGATAAAAGAATACAGTTACATACAAGGGGAAACCCCATAAGGATATCAGTAGATTTTTTAAGCAGAAACTTTGCAGGCCAGAAGTGCAAGTCACAATATATTCAAAATACTGAAAGGGAAAATTCTGCAGCCAAGAATACTTTATCCAGAAGGGTTATTATTGAGAGGAGAAGGAAAGATAAAGAGCTCCTCAGACAAACAAAAACTAAAGGAATTTATGACCACTAAACTAGGCATATAAGAAATATTAATGGGGACTCTGTGAATGGAAGGGAATGACCATAGGGAAAGTATAAAAAGTAAAATAAGAAAAAAAAAAAACCACAAAAGCAGTAAAAATAAATATTTCTGCAAAAATCAGTCAGGGGATTTATAAAATTAAAAGATGTAATATATGACAACATATAACTGAAACTTGGGGGTGGGGGATAGTACTGAATGGATTTAAACTTAAGCAATACTTAACTTGATATAGACTGATAACGCACAGAACATGTTATGCATAAACCTAATAATAACCACAAGTCAAAAACTGGTAATAGATAGGCAAGGAATAAAGAAAATGGAATTCAAATATATCACTAAAGAAAGCCAACAAGCTTTCTTTTTCTGCCATCTTGAGGCCTGTGGAGGTCTGTTGAGAATAGGACTCCTAAAACACCAAATAATGTCTGGAAGGCTGTGGTCCAAGGCCATTTTTGCTGGCTACAAGCAGGGTCACTGTGGCAGGGGGCGCACACAGCTCTTCTTAAAGTTGAAGGTGTATATGCTCAAGATGAAACCAAATTCTATCTAAGCAAGAGATGTACTTACGTGTACAAAGCAAAGAACAGCACAGTGATTCCTGGTGGCAAACCAAACAAAACCAGAGTAATCTGGGGGAAAAGTAACTCATGCTCATGGAAACTGTGGCACGGTTCATGCCAAATTCGGCAGCAATCTTCCTGCTAAAGCCATTGGCCACAAAATCCGTGTGATGCTGTACCCCTCAAGGATTTAAAAATAATGAAAAGTAAATATATAAAGGTGTAGATTTATTAAAAAAAAAGCCAACAACCCATAAAAGAGAGCAAGAGAAGAAAGGATCAGAAGAAACATAGAAACAACCAAAAAATGAGTAACAAAATGGCAATAAATACATATCTATCAATAATTACTTTGAATGTAAATGGACTAAATGCTCCAATCAAAAGATATAGGGCGACAGAATGGATAAAACAAACAAAAGAACAAGACCCATCGGTATGCTACCTACAATTGACTCATTTCAGACCTACAGACACCTGAAGATTGAAAGTGAGGGGATGGAGAAATATTTATCATGCAAATGGATGTCAAAAGAAAGCTGGGATAAGGGCGCCTGGGTGGCTCAGTGGGTTAAAGCCTCTGCCTTCAGCTCAGGTCATGGTCTCAGGGTCCTGGGATTGGGCCCTGCATCAGGCTCTCTGCTCAGTGGGGAGCCTGCTTCCCCTTCTCTCTCTGCCTGCCTCTCTGCCTACTTGTGATCTCTCTCTGTCAAAATAAATAAATAAAATTTAAAAAAAAAAAGGAAAGCTGGGGTAACAATACCTATGTAGGACAAAATAGACCTTGAAACAAAGACCGTAACAAGAGATGAGAAGCAACACTAACAATAAAGGGGACAATCCAACAAGAAGATATAATAATTGTAAATATTGGAATATTTACAATTATTCCAATACATGGGAGTACCCAAATACATAAAATAATTAATACCAAACACAAAGAAACTAATTGATAATAACACAATAATAATAGGGGACTTACCACCCCACTTACATCAGTGGGCAATCATAGAAACAGAGAATTAACAAGGAAACAGTGGTTTTGAATGAACTCTGGGCCAGATGGATTTCATAGACAATTTCAGAATATTCCATCCTAACACAGCAGAATGTACATTCTTTTCAAGTGCACATGGAACATTCTCCAGAGTAGATCACATATTAAACCACAAAACAAGTTTCAACTAATTCAAAAAAAAAAAAAAATCAGTCATTCCATATATCTTTTCTGACTATAATGCTACGAAAATAAAAATCACCACAAGGAAAAATCTAGAAAAAGCACAAATATATAGAGGTTAGATAATATTCTACTAAAGAATTAATGGGTCAATCAGGAAATCAAATAAGAATTCAAAAACTACACAGAAAGAACAGAAAATGAAAACAGAATGGTCCAAAATCTTTGGGATACAGCAAAAGCATCTCAAAAAAGTTCTAAGGAGCAAGAAAAATATCAAATAACCATGTAACTTTTTACCTAACAGAGCTAGAAAAAGAAGAACAAACAAAGCCCAAACCCAGTAAATAGAAGAAAATAGTAAAGATTAGAGGAGAAATAAATGACATAGAAACTAAAACAAACAAAACAAAACAACAACAACAACACAAAACAATAGATCAAGAAAACCAGAAGCTGGTTCTTAGAAAAGATCAAGAAAATTGATGAACCTCTAGCAAGACCCATTAAAAAACAAAACAAAACGTGCCAAAAACCCAGAGAGGATCCAAATAAACAAAATCACAAATGAAGGAGGAGGAGAAATAACCAACACCACAGAAATACAAATGATTGTGAGAGAATATTATGAAAAACCCAAGTGCTGGGTGTGGAGATAATATTATGAAAAACAAATTGGACAATTTATAAAAATGAATACAACCCTAGAAACATAAATTACCAAAACTGTAACAGGAAGAAATAGAAAATTTGAATAGACTGATTACCAGCGAAAAAACTGAATCAGTACTCAAAAAAACAATGCAACACAAAACAAAACAAAAAACTCCCAATAAACAAAAGTCCACAGCCAGATAGTTTCACAGGTTAATTCTAGTTAAGATTTAAAGAAGAATTAATACCTATTCTTCTCAAACTATTCTAAAAAATACAAGAGAAAGGAAAACTTCCAAATTTATTCTATGAGGCCAGTTTCACCCTGATAACAAAACCAGACAAAGAACCACAAAAAAAGAGAATGACAGGCCAATCTCTGTTATGAATATAGATGAAAAAATCCTCAGTGAAATACTAGCAAGCCAAATCCAAAAATACATTTATTAAGTCATGCACCATGGTCAAGTGGGATTTATTCCTGGGAGGCAAGGGTAGCTCAATATTCACAAAACAATCAATGTCTTAAGTCACATCGATAAGAAAAAGGATAAAAACCATATGATCATTTCAATAGAAGCAGCAAAGCATTTGACAAAGTATCACATCTATTCATGATAAAAACCATCTGTGAAATAGGTCTAGAGGGAACTTAGCCTAACATAGTAATGGCCATATATGAAAAAACCCATGGCCAACCATACTCAATTGTGAAGAACAGAGAGCTTTTCTCCTAAGGTCAGGAACAAGAAAAGGATGTCCACTCTCACCACTTTTATTCAACATAGTTCTGGAAGTCCTGGCCACCCATTCGGACAAAGAAAAGGAATAGAAGGCATCCAAATTGGTAAGGAAGAAGTAAAACTCTCCATATTTGCAGATGGCATGATACTATGTAGAGTGAACCTTAAAGACTCCACCAAAATACTGCTAAAACTGATAAATGAATTTAATAAAGTCCTTGGATACAAAAATACAGATATATGTATATTAATAATGGAGCAGCAGAAAGTGAAATTAAGAAAAAATCCCATTTACAATTTCGCCCAAAATAATAAAATATCTAGGAATAAATTTAACCAAAGAGGTAAAAGACCTATATTCTGAAAACTATAAAACACTGATGAAAAAATTCAAGGCAATGCAAAGAAATGAAAAGGCATTACAAGCTCATGGGTTGGAAGAAAAAATATTGTTAAAATGTCTATACTACCCACTGTAATTTATAGAATCAATGATCAAAATATGAACATTTTTGCACAGAACAAGAACAAACAATCCTAAATTTGTGTGGAACCACAAAAGACCTCAAATAGCTAAAGCAATGTTGATAAAGAAAAACAAATCTGGTGGTATAATTCCAGATGTCAGGTTATATTACAAAGTGGTAGTAATTAAAACAGGATGGTACTGGCAAAAAAATGACACACAGATAAATAGAATAAAACAGAAATCCTAGAAATAAATCCACAATTACATGGTCAACTAATCTTTGACAAAGGAGGACTGAATACAACAAATGGTGTTGGGAAAACCAGACAGCCATATACAAAAGAATGAAACTGGACCACTTTCTTTCACCATAGACAAACCAAAAATAATCCAAAATGGACTAAAGATTGAAATGTGAGACTTCAAACCATAAAGATCCTTGAAGGGAGCACAGTAATCTCTCTGGCATTAGTTGTAGCAATATTTTTCTAGATATATGTCCTTGAGGCAAAGGAAATAAAAGCAAAAATAAGCTATTAACACTACATCAAAATAAAAAGTTTCTGCACAACAAAGGAAACAACAAAATTAAGGCAACCTACTGAATGGGAGAAGACATTTGCAAATCCAATAAAGAGTTAGTATCCAAAATACATAGTACTGATACAGCTAAATATCCAAAAAATAAATAATCTAATTAAATATGGAAGACATGAACAGATATTTCACCAAAGAAGACATAAAAATGGCCAACAAACCATGAAAAAAAGCTCAACATCACTCATCATGGGGAAAATGTAAATCAAAACTCCAATGAGATATCCTCTTATACCTGTTAGAGTGGCTAAAACTTGGAACACAAGAAACTACAAGTGTTGGTGAGGATATGAAGTAAAGGAAAACCTCTTACACTGTTGGTGGGATGCAAACTGATGAAGCCACTGTGGAAAATGGTATGGAGGTTCCTCAAAAAAAGTAAAATAGAACTACCCTGCTATCCAGTAATCACATTACTGGGTGTTTACCCCCCAAATACAAAAACACTAATTCAAAGGGATATATGCACCCCTTTGTTTACTGCAGCATTATTTATAATAGCCAAAGTATGGAAGCAGCCCAAGTGTCCATAGGATAGGTGAATGGAGAACAAAGAGGGGGTACATATACACAATGGAATATTATTCAGCCATAAAAATGAATGAAATCTTGACATCACAACAACATGGATGTATCTATAGAGTATTATTCTAAGTGAAATAAGTGAGTAAGAGAACGACAAATACCATACTTAAGTGAAATTTAAGAAACAAAACAAACAAGCAAAGGCAAAAAGAGAGACAAACCAAGAAGTGGTTATAGAGAATAAATTGATGGTTACTAGAGGGGAGGTGAGTGGTGAGATGGGGGAAATAAGGAATGGGGATTAACAAGTACACTGAACATGATGGGAAAAAATTTTAGTAAAACACAATTATGTCCTTCTCCTTGAAAAAAAAAGAGTTATACATTAAAAGTTTCATTAAAAATATAGTTTGGGGGACACCCGGGTGGCTCAGTTGGTTAAGCGGCTGCCTTTGGCTCAGGTCATGATCCTAGCGTTCTGGGATCGAGTCCCACATGGGGCTCCTTGCTCGGCAGGGAGCCTGCTTCTGCCTCTGCCTGCCTCTGTCTGCCTGTGCTCATTCTCTCTCTCTCTCTAACTAATAAATAAATAAAATCTTAAAAAAAAAAATATATATATATATAGTTTGGGATTTCAAGTAAACTTTTATTAATTTAAACTTATGTTGCCAAACGTTTGTACATTTATAGAAAATAAATCTAATATCTACATAATTAGATCTTAAATCACTCAGTCTCTTCACATTTTACATTTTTAGCATTGAACCCTATTTTAAATGTATTAGCCACTCTCTACACATTACCCTTATTACATCTTCATGTCCTGCATAAAGGTAAAAGAATTTTGAGGGACACCTGGGTCACTCAGTTGGTTGAGC
>RCUC01084131.1:0-46192 GCA_003697995.1 Taxidea taxus jeffersonii
GGGGGGGGGGGTGGCACTGAGAAAAGGATAGAAGGATTGAAGATGGAAGGATTTCAAAATCCCCCCCCACACAAAGGATGATTCCATGGTCTAATAACCTCATTGTTTCCCTTATCCCTGACAGTCTTTCTCAAATTTCCCCTAGATCTATTTGTCTAGTTTAATGATAAAATTGTACTCTTACACTTCAGGTTCTGCTCCTCATAATGGCTCCCTAGTTCTGGATGGCAGTCACAGGAGCCTTAATAACATTCTTATATGGCCACCACTGGTATTCAAGTGGTGGATCAGAACAGGGAAGTGGGGGTGGGGGGGGAGGTGAAATTGCTCAGTCAGCAGTCCATCCAACTGTTCTTGAGGCAGTAGGGAGGGTGGAAAGTCCCCACCAGGTCTCAGAGTTTGCACTTGGGAGCTCCTTGCTTGGCCTATAGCCCCAGTCAAGGTCTCAGATATCTGGAGATAACCCCAAATGCAATATTGCCCCTGAATTCCAGGTCTGATGATTCCCATCCAAACGATGATTCAGGAATTGGTGACATGGTGCTCACTCTTGTCTCCCGTGAGTTAAAAGCCCTCTAGAACTCAATCTTCCTCAGTCTTAATGGTAACTTATTCGGTAGCTGAATTCTGTGCTGGAAGCACATTAATTAAGTTATTCACACACCATTTGGTATATAGATTGTCTAACTTAAATCTCCTCTGTTATAGCGCACTAAATGCTCCCATCAAGTTTTCATGATTTGAAAGAGTGACTACACCTGTCCCCATTCCTAACTTACACTTAGGAAGCCTTGGGCACTGGTAAGGACAGAGAATATATTAATATCTCAAAAGTACCAGTGAGGTAAGGAGATATATTTCCTGTCGACCATTATAGAGGAAACTGAGGCTATGGGCAAGTGATTTCTTCAAGGTCACAGGGTGAGCCTAATGAAGGGGAATATTCTGGCATACCGACCCATTTAGAGCAGAAGGGGACCCTGGGGATGGTGTGATCAACAGTTAACTAATGTTGGAAACTGAGGTCCAAAGAAGTGACTTGCCCAAGGTCACAAAGCTGGAAAAGGTAGGTCCACGGCTGAAACCCAGAGCCCCAGCTTCCCTACTCAATGTTTTTTTCTTATTTTACAAGCCACATTTTGGCCACAGTGTGATTTTTATTGTCTTAATATTTTTTCTTTTATTTAATCTTAGAGCCCTAGGCTTCATTCATTCATTCATTCATTCACACTTTCACTCTGTCACAAGAACCCAGATCACTCTAGTGACCTCAACAGGACAACTGCCAGCCAGGACCCTGTCCCTGGAGCCCACCTTCAAGATCAGCCAGGTCCCGGTGGGTTTGGGGGCAGGATGGTTTCCATCGCACTCCTCCTCCCCTCTGCCCTCCGTAGCTTTCCTCGTCCTCCTTGTCCTCCTTCCCCCTCCCGCCACCGAGGAGTGGTATGTGCAGGATCAGAGTTCTGGAAAGGTTACACCCGGGTTCTGTCGCCCGGGTGAAATGTGAGCGCCCTGGGCAAGGGCTCCTTGCACATAGAAGGACCGAATCCCGGACTCCGCTTGCCTTGCTCTTTCCTCTCCAGCCACCAAGTGCAGGAGAAGCAGCCCCAGCCCGCCCCTCCCCCGCCCACCTGTCGCCGCCCCCCACCCTTCCGTCACTGCGGGCCGCAGCACCTCCCCGCCCCCCATTCCGGCCACATTGCTTCGGGTCAGCGTCACAGCCCAGGCTCCCGAAATAGCCCGCAGCTAGAGCGTCGACTCACCCACTGGAGAACTTTGATGAAGCCCAGCGGCTCTTCCAGCCGCCGCCAGCGCAACCCCACCAGCAGGCGGTCCACCTGCGGAGACAGGGCCCGCGGAGGGTCAGGGCAAGTGGGGGAATCCAGGAAAGCGCTGGTCCTCCTCCCACTCACATTCGGGAGAGGGGGCGGAATAAGGGTCCGGCCTGACCCCCAGGCGGAGAAGGGGTGGTAAGACAGCCCCAGGGGCGCGCGGGGAGTACCTGCTGGCGCGGCGACTTGTCCGCCGCGCGACTCGAGCCCTCCGTCGAAGACATGCTGGCAGAGCGGGGCCGGAGCGCAGCCCCGGGGCTCGGCTCCCTCGCCGGGAGGCTGCGGATACCGCGGTGCGGCGAGGGGCTGCTGACCCACCGCGAGGGCAGCGAGCTGTGCGGGAGCGCGGGCGGCCGTCGGCGGCCGGGGCTCCAGACTGGCGGGGCGGGTGGCGGGGGCGCTGCAGCTGGCGCTCGCCGAGGCCGGGACCTCCGCTCTGCCCCTCCGGCTGCAGAAAGCCCCCGAGTCCGATTCAAACTTCTGTCAAACTCCCGAGCGCACTTGGCAGCCGAGTCACGTGGCGTGCGCTCGCAACCCTCCTCCCGCCCCCTCTGCCCCGGGTCAGCCCGCAGGGCGCCTTAAAGGGACCTGTGGCCTCCCCGGACAGTTCGGCCACGAGGGGGCTCAAGTTCCCGGCCAGAAGCCTCCGGGGCCAGTCTCAAGCCCTACACCGCAGTCGCTCCAAGTCGCTGCCAAAGTCGGAACCAGCCTGGACGCACCGCGGTTCCTAGTTCATATTTCCCCTTTGGCCTGGATTTGGAGCCGCTCTGCGCCGTTTATCTCTTCTTCCGCACCACAGTACCCAGAACCTACACCATTTTCATAAAGCATGATCAGCGTTGATACAAGGTTCTGAACTTTACGGTTAACAAACTGCTGGCTTTCAAAAATCTCCGAGAGCCCCTGCAGAGGGGATGGGCAATAGAACAGAAATTGCTCACTTTTTATTCCGTCTAGTTAGGTGTTGGCTTAATTTCTTTTTAACAAAAGATATTCGCAAATTGGTGACAAAAGTTATTAATCTTTAGAAAGTATAAATTCATTCTCCTTTATAACAGACATCACCATTTAAATGAGAGTGAAAACAGTCTTTGAGGAATAGGAGGCTTGGAAAATATTTGCATTGAAAAGTTGACATTGTTGCGCTATGATTGACCTTAAATCGATCCCTAATTTTCAAAAAAGTGTTTGGCAGGAGCCCTGAGTGGCCAGTCATGAATATTACTCGGTTTACTTTATTGTAAATAGTGAAAGGTTAAGTGATTTGTCCAAGGTCACTGAGTGAGCCAGGGGGTGGCGGCCAGGACAAAACCTGCCTGTGCCTCCGAAGAATTTACTTCTAAGTATGTATCCTTCCCCTCACAAAGTCATAATTGGAGGTCCCCTCTGGTACTTTAGAATGACTACTTTGGGGACAAACATTAGGCTATTATTTTTTTTTTAAGATTTTATTTATTTATTTGACGGACAGAGATCACAAGTAGGCAGAGAGGCAGGCAGAGAGGAGGAGGAAGCAGGTTCCCTGCTGAGCAGAGAGCCCGATGTGGGACTCGATCCCAGGACCCTGAGATCATGACCCGAGCGGAAAGCAGAGGCTTTAACCCACTGAGCCACCCAGGCGCCCTACATTTAGCTATTATTAAGACAATCCATTCCCCCATTGAGTAAGTGCCTTACCAAGGTTTGGGTAGGAGGGCGTGGCTGGACTTGAAGGAAACTTCTCCAGCATATTTCCATGCAAATCTGGACGAAATGAGAAACAACAGAGTTCCCGACCCAATTTTTAACAAATCGTTCTGCAGTTTTAGTTCCTTAACTGTAGAATTGGAATAATAATAATATTAACTGCCCTACTTACTGCATAAGGATTAAGTGGTGTGATGTGTAAATGCCCACACTATACAAATATGAACTATTTACTATTTGTTACTAATGTTTACAGCAATATGCATACAGAATATAACACCATTAGAAAATTCAGAATAATACAGCAAAAATCCCACACCTCTATCAAGTAGCCTTACTAAATTTTAACACTTTTCCTTCTTTGCCTCAAACCCATTTTTTAACAACAACAAAAAAGCATATAAAAACAAAGCCCTGTGTTCTGATATCCTTCCCTCCTTCTCTCCTTCCACCCCAGAAGTAACCACTATCCTATCCTCTATTTTTTTTATCAGCTTCATACATATTTTAATACTTGTACTGTAGAATGACTGTATCTGCAAACAATAAATTAAAATTCACCAGACTTAACTATTGTTTTTCACATGATTTTAAATTTTATTTAAATATTGGGCTTTAGGTAACCTTCTTTAACTTGTGGGTTTGTTTGTTGTTGGTTTTTATACTCAGTGGTGGATTTACAAGAGTCATCTAGCCAAATGTATGTACCTTTAGTCCTTTCATTTTAACTATAGAGAATTCCACAACATAGATATACCACTATATTATTCTCATGTTGATGGGCATTAAGGTGATTTCCAAATGTTTACTTTTACAAACAGTGTTGCACTGAATGTATACATATGTCTATAGTTGCCACACAGTCCTGAATTTCCAACTTTCTTTCTTTTTTTCCTCCTTAAACACAAATCCTGGTAAAAGACAAATTTTTAAGTCATGACCCATTGTATAAAATGAAACAAATGTTTCATAAACCATTCTCATTATTTTCTATTCCATTTCATTAAAAAAAAAAATCTGGCCATCTGGAGGCCAATCTAGGTTTTGTTTAAATTTTCCTAAAATTTATACAATTTGGGGGTCCCCTGTAGAAAAAGAATATACAATTATGAATACAAAATTAGTAACCAGGCCTTGAAAGAAGACTTTGCAAATGAGGAAGCCTGAAGCTTAACCACCATTAGTTTCAGAGTAAACACCCCTCTAAAGAGTCACACTAGATTGCTTTAATGGTTCACTAACAATGGGTCTCTACCAGCAGTTTGATGAACATTGCTCTATACCTAAAAGTGAGCCGGCTAGGACATAAGACGCGAACCTTTCACCTTTGAATTTTGATAAATGTCTGTACCCATGTAACCACCCTCACGAGCCAGATATAGAATATTTCTATCATTCCAAATAACTCCCTCTTGCCCTTTTGTAATCAATCCCCCAGCAATTACTGATCTGCTCTCTGTCATTATAATTTAATTTAGCTTTATTCTAGAATTGCAAATGAGTGGAAGTATGCACCATGTACTCTTTTGTGTCTGGCTTTTTTCACCTAGCCTAGTTTTTGAGATTCATCCATATTGTTGTACTTATCAGTGGTTTGCTCCTTTTTGTTGCTGAGTAGTAGTCCATCATATTATGAAATATGATCCATCGCCGTGTATCTATTCAACTGCTGAAGTACATTTAGGTAGTTCCTTTTCTTTTCTTTCTTTCTTTCTTTTTTTTTTTTTTTTTTTGCTATTATGACTAGACCTGACACAAACATTCTTGTACAGATTTTTGAATGAATGTAAGTATTTATCTCTAGGGTAAATACCCAGAAGTGAGATTTCTGGGTTACATGTAAATACATGTGTTTAACTTTATACAAAAGTACCAAACTATTTTCAAGAGCGGCTGTTTCTTTTATTTATTTATTTAATTTGACAGACAGCAATCTCAAGTAGGCAGAGAGGCAGAAGGAAGCAGGCTCCCTGCCAAGCAGAAAGCCCCATGCAGGGCTCAATCCCAGGATGCTAGGATCATGACCGGAGCTGAAGGCAAAGGCTTTAACCCACTGAGCCATCCAGGTGCCCCAAGAATGGCTGTTTCATTTTGCTTTCCCATCAACAATGTATTCCAGTTGCTTTACATCTTCTCCAGCACTTGGTATTATTAGTTATTTCAGGGGTTTTTTTTTGTTTTTGTTTTGTTTTGTTTTGTTTGGGTTGGGTTGAGTTTTTTGGTGGGGGCGTTGTTCGCTTGTTTGTTTTTTTTTAACCATTCTGAAAGGTATGTAGTGGTTTTTCTTTGTGGTTTTAATTTAACCCTGATGGCTAATGATGTAGAGCATCTTTTAATGTGCTGATTTGCCATCTGTGTATCTTCAGTGAAGTGTCTGTTCAAGTCTTTTGCCCATTTTTAAATTGGGCTGAGTTTTGAGAATTCTTTATATATTCTGAATGTAAGTCCTTTGTTGGATATTTGATTTACAAATATTTTCTCCCAGTCTGTAGTTTGTCTTTTTCATTCTTTTAATTGTCTTTTGCAGAACAAAGTTTTACATTTTGGTGAAGTCTATTTCACTATTCTTTTAAATGGTTCATGCTTTTGGTATCATGTTTAATCACTCTCTACTTAACCTTAGATCACAAATATTTTCTCCTTCGTTTTATTCTAAATGTTTTATGATTTTATTTTTGAGTTACTTTTTGTATAAGGTATGGGATTTAAGTGAGGGTAATTATTATATTTTTTGACATGTAGATATCCGAATGTTCTAACACCAGTTTTTGAACACATTATTCTTTCTCCATTTAATTGCACCTTTGTTTAAAAAAAAAAAAAAAAATCAGGGCACCTGGGTGGCTCAGTGGGTTGAGCCTCTGCCTTCGGCTCAGGTCATGATCTTGGGGTCCTGGGATCGAGCCCCTCATCAGGCTCTCTGCTCATCAAGGAGCCTCCTTCCCCTTCCCCCTCTGTCTGCCTCTCTGCCTCCTGGTGACTACTCTCTCTGTCAAATAAATAAATAAAATCTTTAAAAAAAAAAATCAAGGAGCGCTTGGGTGGCTTAGTGGGTTAAGCCTCTGCAGTCAGCTCAGGTCATGATCTCAGAGTCCTGGGATTGAGGCCCACATCAGGCCTCAGCAGGGAGCCTGCTTCCCCCTCTCTCTGCCTGCCTCTCTGCCTACTTGTGATCTTTCTCTCTGTCAAATAAATAAATAAAAATCTTTTAAAAAAATCAATTGGCCATATTTGTGTGAGTCTATTTCTGGACTTTCTATTTAATCTATGTGTCTGTACTTTTGCCAATACCACATTGGCTCAGATACTGCAGTTTTCTAGTAAATCTTAAAATAGGCTAAAATGATTCCTCCAACTTTGGTCTTCTTCAAAATTGTTTTAGTTATCTAGTTCCTTTGACTTTCAAAACAAATTTTAGAATCAGTTTGTCTATATCTACAAAAAAATTCTGTTGGGATATTGATTAGAATTGCATTAAATCTATATAGATCAATTTAGACAAAATTGACATCATTACTATGTTGCATTTTCTAGTCCATGAACACAGAATGCCTCTCCATTTATTTAGGTCTTCTTTGATTTCTGTATCAGCATTGGCAGTTTTAAGCACACAGCATTCATGTACATGTTTTGGTAGATTTATACCTGAATATCTAATTTTTTGGAGCCACTATAAATGATATTATTTTAAATTCAAGTTTGCATTTGGCAATTTCTAGAAACTTGTGTTTTTCTATTGACCTAGTATCCTGTGAAATTTCTAAACTTGTGTTTTAGTTCTATGAGTTTTTGTAGATTCCTTTGGGTTTGCTGTATAGACAATTATGTTTTCTGCAGATTGGGGCAGTTTTCTTTCTCACTTTACAACATGAATGCCTTTTATTTATTTTCCTTGCCTTAGTGCACTGGCTAAGACTTCTAGTACTGTTGAACATGCGTGGTAAGAGTACCTCATTCCTCTTAGGAGAAACTGTTCAGTCTTTCACCATTTAGTATAATGTTACCTCTAGGTAATATACAGATTCTTCTTATCAAGTTAAAGATATTCCTCTCTATTCCCAGTTTGCTGAAAGTTTTTATCATGAATGGATGTTGAATTTTGTCAAATATTTTTTCTGTATCAATTAATAACAATCCTGAACTTCTTCTTTGGATTATTAGTATGGTAGATCAAATTGATGTGTTTTTTTAGAATATTTAAAGATTTATAATTAAATAATATACTATAATTATAATATAAAGTACATAATTTTTATTTTTTATTATTATTTTTTGAAGATTTTATTTTTTATTTGACAGAGAGAGAGACACAAGAGAGAGGCAACAAAAGCAGGGGGAGTGGGAGAGGGAGAAGCAGGCTTCCTGCTGAGCAGGGAGCCCAATAACAGGCTCTATCCCAGCACCCTGGGATCATGACCTGAGCTGAAGGCAGATGCTTAATGACTGAGTCACCCAGGCACCACAAGTACATAATTTTTAAAGATACATATATCTCCCAGTCCTTGGCTTGTCTCTCTCTGTATATAACTACACTGTACTTTTAGGACAGTTTTAGGTTCAGAGCAAAACTGGACAGAAAGTGCAGAAAGTTCCCATCTCTCCTCCCCTTCTCCACATATAACCTCTCCCACCATCAACATCCTGAATCAGTACAGTAACTTTATTTTTCACAATCAATGAGTCAAAATTGACACATCATTATCAACCAAAGACTATAATTTACATTGGAGTTTACTCTTTGTGTTATATATTCTGTGAATTTTGACAAATGTATAATGACATATATCCACCCATACAGTATCATACAGAATAATCTCACTGCCCTAAAAATCCCTTATGTTCTATCCATTCATCTCTCACTCCCCCAACCCTCTGACAACCATTAATCTTCTTACTGCCTGTATAGTCTTGCCTTATCCAGAACACCATATGGTTGGAATCACTCGTATGTAACCTCTTCAGTAATAGACCTTAGTAATATACTTTTAAGTTTCCTATCTTTTCATGGCTTAATAGCTCATTTCTTTTTAGTAATAAATGATATCCCATTGTGTGGATGTACCACAGTTTATGTATCCATTCACCTATGGAAGGACATCTTGGTTACTTCCAAGTTTTAGCAATTATGAATAAAGCTACTATAAATGTCCATGTGATAAGATCCCCAATTTTGTCAAATAGATCAGTGGATATTTTGATCTTATTTAATTGATCACAAATGTCTCTTATTAATTGAGATACCTTGCAGGAGTTAACCGGAATATTAAAACAACACATGTGAGGAAATTTTTCACACCCCAAATGGTGTAGCAATAATAGACAGTCAACCTTGGCATGGTTCTCGAGAAGTCCTTCTCTGACTTCATTTGGTTCTTGAATGAGTGCACCCATGCCTGGGAAGTATCATTTAGAGTCCTGATGAACAAGCATACTGTTTGGCTTATTCTATATTGCAGTCCTAATGTAAGTCCTGGAAATCCCATAGTGAGCTTTGAGGCTCTTTTTTACCAGGAGGGCTGTTAATATGCTTGGTTAGTATGTCAGTAGAGGTGGTTTCCAGGATAGATGACTATGAGGGATGAAATCATCAAGAAGCGCTTTTTGTTTGAAGTCCAGACTTAACACTATCTTATTATGAGGAATCACTGGCAAATGGGAAAAGACTTTTCTCAGGAGATAAGGGCAACCCCAAGTGCATCATCCAATCTAATCATAAAGAAAGTGGGGCCATCCATTATCTCTATGGGTATACTCTGGCTCTTAAAGAGTAATTTTGTCATCCCAGACACACAGAATTGGTCAAGGTGATAGCTGAGTTATACAATTGTTGGGTGTCTATTCCATTTCCCAGTTGTTCGAGTAATCATATGTCCATGGGGTCCTGTTATCCCCACAGAATAACAAGCGAGGAGATTGTCTATAAATTGTAAGGGCCTATTTAGCCAAAACGGCTCCATTTCGGTTGAACAGCCATTGTGTTGTTTATGTAGTAAAATATGGTCAACCAGGCCCTGATAACAGAGCCCAAATACAAGGATGGGTCAGGTCAGGTGGAGATAACAGAGCCCCGATGCAGGGATGAGTCGGGCCAGGTGGAGACATCCAATCAACGGGGCGGTGCACGCATACTGTCTCCCTAGCCACCGAGGAGTGTGGGCCCCACCTTTTGGGCGCCTTTTGGGCGCCAATTCTGACCAAGGTGATAGGCTAGTTCAAATAGCTACTATGGGGTAAATTGTAATTCAATTGGCCACCTGTGTGTGACCTAGCATGACTGTGCAGCTTTCTCTGTGTGTTACAATCTCATTGGCCACCTGTGTGTGTCCAGGCCCAATCATGGCCTTTGCCCTTTAAAAGTTAGTCCATAAGGCAGGGAGGGGTCACCCTCTCTGTAGGAGGCGAACCTGACGGGTTGGTCTGATTCTCGATGCTTGGCGCGTGGCGTGGAATAAAGCTTTGCTTGACTTTCACTTTGTATCAGTCTTGTTCTTTGATTCCGGACCCATCATACATGAGCTATTGTGGCAATTTCTCTGAGGTTTACCTCAAGTTGTCTAGCTTAGGCAAACACCATTTAGACAATCAGAACTAAAATATCACATCCACAAAGGTGTGTCATTAAAACATAATTTTTCTCTCAATAATAACCCATATTTCCCGAAATAGCCAAGTAAGACTAATTTGTTTGAAAAACAAGTCTAGTTTTAACAAATGGCATAATTATTTACATAAGTTCAGCAAGAATGATTTATCATATAGATCTTTTAGAATCTACTTTGCTGGAATTTTCATAAGGAATCTCTAGGTTAACTTTTAGTAGCTTCTTCAGGCCAGAAGCCCGGCCAAACTTGCTATCAGACATGTCTGCAATGCCTGTAGATTTGGGCGGATCCCTCTTCACGAGGTCCCCTATATATCCTGAGGTTCCTGCTCCTGCCAGGAGGTGATATTCTTTACTCACCTGGTGAGGCTGCTGAGAATTCTGTAAGCAAGGTACCAGGCCAACAGTTCCAAGGGGTTTTAAGAATCCAGGTTTCATAAAGTCAACCTCAGTTCCTCAAATTTGTGTGGTCATATCTGAGTCTATGCATTTCTCTCTCAAACATGACATTCCAGTCAAAGCCTTGAGAAACTAACCAATGTTTCCAACCGTGTCCTGTTGCAAGAACAGATTCTTATTGAACTTATGCAAATGACCATGATCGCCAGGGAAGAATGAATACTGACTGAGAACTTTTGAATTTCAAAGGGTTCAGGCAGAGAGAAAAGCTAAATGCTTCAATATGTTTACAAGTGAATACTTTTTCTTTTTTTTTAAGATTTTACTTATTATTTACTTGAGAGAGAGAGACAGTGAAAGAGAGCATGAGAGAGGAGAAGCAGACTCCCCGTGGAGATGGGAGCCCGATGAGGGACTGGATCCTGGTACTCCGGGATTAAAACTTTCTTTTTAACAAACTTCCCCAAGATTTAAATAATGAACAAAGTCTCTTTGACTCATTAGGCCTTTTATTTGGTATGTTAAATTACTCTGACAACACTATTAAACAAAAGATAAGCCTTCAGTTACATTTGGGTAAATGTTCTAACTATTCTAGAGATGATCTACAATTTCTAAAGCTTTAATATTTTAAGATAAACTCAAGCCGAAGGCAGTCGCTCACCCCTACAAGTGAATACTTTATCACGTTTCTGTAAGTCATATCTTGAGAGAAGTTTCCTCAATCTGAAAACAAATATTAAAGAACATTAAAGCAAACATTAAAGAACCAGCAGTGTTTCAAAAAGTCACAAAACTATTATCATCGTCTTAGTTCACGTAATCCCACGTTACCAATTCTTGTTCAGTTTGAATGCAGTTTTAGTTCCAGAAATTTTTACTATTTCAGTTTTAATCTTTAAAGATATAAATACCTGTATTTGCCCTAAAATCCTTTTAACGAATCTCCTTGAAGATGAAACTCACTTTGCAAGAGAATAAGAAACATTATAAAGACAAAAACTCAGAAATGGATATTGTTAATAATCTGAGAGTTCATTATGATGCAATTGACAAAGATACTCAGTTACTTTTGTGTCACATAACACTTTCAATAATCAAAATATTAAGTGTTGAGTTTATCTTAAAATATTAAAGCTTTAGAAATTGTAGATCATCTCTAGAATAGTTAGAACATTTACCCAAATGAAACTGAAGGCTTATCTTTTGTTTAATAATGTTGTCAGAGTAATTTAACATACCAAATAAAAGGCCTAATGAGTCAGAGACTTTGTTCATGGTTTAAATCTTGGGGAAGTTTGTTAAAAAGTAAGTTTTAACAAAGTTTTAGAAAGTTTTAAAGCACATGCATAAATAGGATTAGGGATCATCAAAGACTTAATAAAGGCAAAACATAGAAACTGGTTTTCTGGGCAGACAAAGAAAAAAATAACTATTTACATTTTCTTATCAAGAGCAGACCAATAGTTCAAGAAAACTCTCTCTCTTTTTTTTTTTAAGATTTTATTTATTTACCTGACAGAGGGAGATCACAAGTAGTCAGAGAGGTGGGCAGAGAGAGAGGGGGAAGCAGTCTCCCTGCTGAGCAGAGAGCCATATACAGGGTTTGATCCCAGGACCCTGAGATCATGACCTGAGCTGAAGGCAGAAGGCTTAACCCACTGAGCCACCTGAGCACCCCAGAAAACTCTCTTTTGAATAGAGAGAGAATTCCAATCTTATATACCACTGTATTTTTATTTTTATTTTTTATTTTTAAAGATTTTATTTATTTATTTGACAGAGAGATAGCGAGAGAGGGAACACAAGCAGGGGGAATGGGAGAGGGAGAGGCAGGCTTCCTACTGAGCAGGGAACCCCATATGAGCCTCCATCCCAGGACCCTGGGATCATGATCTGAGCCAAAGGAAGACGCTTAATGAGTGAACCACCCAGGCACCCCTACCACTGTACTTCTAAAATCCCTTTATTTTAATTTTAGTTCATTCTGACCACATCTAAAATTCCTTTCCAAAGATTTTCCTTCACAAATCTGGTACAACTTTCTTTTGCATTCAGATTTAGTCCCAAGCCATTTCTCTCCAAACATCTTATTTAGGACAAAATTACCTTCTTTTACCTTCAACAAAAATGTGTTCCCATTCCATACATCTTTCTTACATATCTCCTACTTTTCTACATACAGAGTTGCTAAATTTTGCACTCTTAGATATCTTGGTCTCCAGTGAAGACTAAGTAGTAAGCAATTGTGAATTGTCACGCCAGAGTTCTTTAGATGGTAAATTTATGAACTGGTTAAGCACAAAGCATGTTTATCAGCCGACTTAAATATCCTTAGTTTCTTTGCAATAAGTAGTCAAAAGCACAGACCTACATCTAGTAATCAATGATTTAGCACCTTATCCTATTTGGAAAGACTTAGATGTCCAGTGAATTTAATACCAAAGACTTTGAAGCTATTTTAACATTTTCCTATGAAAACTTTGATGGGACAATTAACCACCATGTTAGTCATCTTTTTGCTAACAAATTGCAACAGAGATAACACAAGCTTATTTGACCTTCAGCAATCCTTGGCAGAATAGAAGTTTTACATTTAGTGCTGATAACTTTAAAGACATGTTTGTCTTAATTAAACCAACAAAGTTAACTTAGTTTGAAGACCAAGTTAGGTTTCACCTGGGTCCACTTTTAATAGTCAATCAGTTTGTTCCCCAGTGTCAATTTTTACATGAGACACTGGTGAGGAAATCTGAAGTCAGCAATGTAGGCAGGCCCCCGCCGCACCCAAGGTGCAGAAACAGGAGGGTGTGGGGCAGACAGAAGAGGCAAAGTGCTGCCAGAAGACAGAGAAAAAGGATTCCCAGTTCTAAAGCTCATCCATTTGGACAGCTGAGCAAATGCCATATTTTTCCACCAATAAGTGGGATTAGGCAGTCCATGTCAGGCCAGAGAAGACAGGGAATTTCCCAGAAACAAAGGGAGTTTTGGCAGCTGCTTGGGAATATTCCTTAAAGTTCCCATCCTGAGGTAGACCAACCCCAGCTGGCTCCACTTATAGCCATTAAACTGGGAAATAAATGAGGGAGAAGCCCCCCACAACACTTAGAAGGAACGATGAGAGAGACTGAGAGTCAGTGTCCTCTTTGCTAGGGATGACCTGTGTTTCTTCCAGCAACCTAGGTTTATTTGGAGGAGGTCTTTTTGACAATTATCCAATATGTTAGGAGGGAGTTTACCATTCTGGTTACCACCAAACACATTCTGCAAGAGGGCCTTAGGTCTGGGTCCTGATTTAGACCCCTGAAAGCCTAGATGGATCTAGGGTACTTCTGTCTATTTGCCCTGTTTCTTGCAGAAGAGACCTGATAGACCCCACTGTGGCCATGCAGTGAGTGTCACAGGAGCTCAGTCCTTTCCTAAATTTACAATCCAAATTGTTTCTTGTGGGTTAAAAGTTATCCCAAAGGAGAGTCTTTGGGAACTGAAGAAGTGACTGTGCTTTGCTGTAAAGGTCACACCTTATTTTACCTTGAAGAACCGGCCGTGTCCATTTCCGGTTGCACACAAAACCATAAGATACCTAGGAATAAATCTAACCAAAGGGGCAAAGAATCTGTATTCAGAAAACTATAGAATATTCATGAAAGAAATTGAGGAAGACACAAAAAAATGGAAAAATGTTCTGTGCTCATGGATTGGAAGAACAAATATTATGAAAATGTCTATGCCACCCAGTGCAATATACACATCCAAAGAAATCCCTATCAAAGTACCACCAACTTTTTTCACAGAAATGGAACAAATAGTCCTGAAATTTGTAGGGAACCAGCAAAGACCCTGAACAGCCAGAGGAATGTTGAAAAAGAAAAGCAAAGCTGATGACATCACAATCTGGACCTCAAGCTCTATTACAAAGCTATAATGATCAAGACAGCATGATACTGGCACAAAAACGACACATAGATCAATGGAATAGAACAGAGAACTCAGAAATGGATCCTCAACCCTATGGTCAACTAATCTTTGACAAAGCAGGAAAGAATATTCATCCAGGGGCGCCTGGGTGGCTCAGAGGGTTAAGCCTCTGCCTTCAGCTCAGGTCATGATCTCAAGGTCCTGGGATCAAGCCCCACATCTGGCTCTCTGCTCAACAGGGAGCCTGTTTCTCCCTCTCTCTGCCTACTTGTGATTTCTGTCAAATAAATAAATAAAATCTTAAAAAAAAAAAGAATATTCATCCAATGGAAAAAAGACAGTCTCCTCAACAAATGCTGCTGGGAAAATTGGACAGCCACATGCAGAAGAATGAAACTGGACCACTTACTTATACCATACACAAAAATAGACTCAAAATAGATGAAAAATTTAAATGTGAGACAGGAATCCATCAAAATCCTTGAGAAAAACACAGGCAGCAACCTCTTCAACCTTGGCCTCAGCAACTTCTTCCCAAACACATCACCAAAGGCAAGGGAAACAAAGGCAAAAATGAACTATTGGGACCTCATCAAGCTAAAAAGCTTTTTTTTTTTTTTAAGATTTTATTTATTTATTTGACAGAGATCACAAGTAGGCAGAGAGAGAGGAAGGGAAGCAGACTCCCCGCCGAGCAGAGAGCCCAATGCAGAGCTTGATCCCAGAACTCTGGGATTATGACCCAAGCCGAAGGCAGAGGCTTTAACCCACTGAGCCACCCAGGTGCCCCCAAGCTAAAAAGCTTTTGCACAGCAAGGGAAACAGTTGACAAAACCAAAAGACAACTGACAGAATGGAGAAGATATTTGCAAATGACATATCAGATAAAGGGCTTAGTAGCCAGAATCTATAAAGAACTTACCAAATTCAATATGCAAAGAACAAATAGTCCAATCAAGAAATGGGCAGAGGACATGAATAGACATTTCTGCAAAGAAGACATCCAGATGGCCAACAGACACATGAAAAAGTGCTCCACATCACTCAGCATCAGGGAAATATAAATCAAAACCACAAAGAGTTACCACCTCACATCAGTCAGAATGGCTAAAATTAACAAGTCAGGAAATGACAAATGTTGGTGAGGATGTGGGGAAAGGGGAACCCTCCCACACTGTTGGTGGGAATGCAGGCTGGTACTCTGGAAAACAGCGTGGAGGTTCCTCTAAAAGTTGAAAACAGAGCTATGTTATGACCCAGCAATTGCACTACTGGTATTTACCCCAAAGATATAAATGTAGTGATCTGAAGGGGCACATGCAGCCCAATGTCTATAGCAGCAATATCCACAATAGCCAAACTATGGAAAGCACCCAGACGTCATAAAGACAATGTTCTGTGTGTACACACATACACACACAAGCACACACACACACACACACAGGAATATGACACAGCCATCAAAAAATGAAATCTTGCCATTTGCAACGACATGGATGGAACTAGAGGGTATTATACTAAGTGAAATAAGTCAGTCAGAAAAAGACAATTATAATATGATCTCACTGATATGTGGAATTTGAGAAACAAGGCAGAGGATCATAGGGGAAGAGAGGGAAAAAAATGAAACAAGACGAAACCAGAGAGGGAAACAAACATAAGAGACTCTTAATCTCAAGGAACAAACTGAGGGTTGCTAGAGCAGAGGGAGTGGCTGGGTGATGGACACTGGGGAGGCTATGTGTTGTGGTGAGTGCTGTGTATTGTGTAAGACTGCTGAATCATAGACCCATACCCTTGAAACAAATAATACACTATGTTAATTGAAAAAAAAAAAGAACCTTATGTGTTTAACCCATGGAAAACACTAGAAAAGTTTTACAAGGGGAAATTACCCAATTTTGCAGTACTCAGTCTAGAGGATTCCCCACAGAGAATTGTTTGTTTCCCACCTTATGATCCAGTAGGAGTTATCCTGTACCTGTTAAAGAGAGGTCATATGAAGGCACCCCTACATATCAGCTCTCCCCTGGGAACCAAGGCTTCCCATGGTTTCCTACTCAAGGTGAAAAGAGTGGCCTAACATCTTGGGCTAAGGAGGGATCAGGCCAATGGGAGGAGCCACCCTTACTCATCCATCAACTGATGCTCCTTTTCTCCTCTGGGTTTCCTCCCCCCAAATCTGGCCCAATCATAAAGACTTAGCAAGGTTAACAGTTTAATCTTTGATTCCATTGTGTTCCCTCCCCTTACCCCTGGGTGCCTTTTTCTGTCCATATACCTGAGGTCCCATTTGTAAGCATGGCCCTGTTGAGGGGTACAGACCCCGAGATTTAGCATCATCATCATTTCATATTTCAGTTGTTGTAACAAGAAAGCCTCAATTATATGACCCATTAAAGTCCCAGCCACTAGTGCAACCATTTGAGGAATTGGCTGACAGTCTGTAATTCCCTCCTTAATGCCCAAAGTATTCCAAAGGAAGTAAATGCCCAGGAAACATTGGGTTCCCTCCAACTTCTCATATAAAGAGATAGCTCTAATCTTGCTTGCCAAAAACTTGGATTTTGATTCCTGGCCATGATTAAAACTAAACTGTACCTAACAGAAAAACCTATTTCTTACCAGGCAGCAAAAATGAGGAAAAGCTTCTCTTCCTGATCTAAGTTCTCATGAAAGGCATCTTAAAATGTAAAAACATTGTATCTCCATAGGCAACTGCTTTTCCTGAAATGAATCCCTGATTAAAAGGGCATAGTAACCACCAGAGACTAGAAGGGCCCTACTATAGGCAAAGTCTCTGAGGTGGGAGAAAGACGTTTAAGAAAAGCCAGTGAACAGAAAGCAAAACTGGGTAGGGTTAGGACAACACACCCTTCTTTTGAGGAAGGGGGATTGACCAAACCTTTGTGCAGTAGCCTGTCACCTGAGACTTAAGACCGGTGGCAGCGCTTTTCACCTTCAACTGGCTGATAGGTGTCCAGTTTTGTCGTTTGTCAAAAGAGGTCACCTATGAAAGAAAAGAAAAGAAAACAGTCTGCTTTTACTCACCCTTTGGTGGAAGTGATCCTGGGTTTCCACACCAAAATGAAGCTGGAGAGCTAGGTTCTTGTCTCACGGAGGCGAAGAATAAATCTTGTGGACAACGGAAAGTGAGTAAAGCGATAGATGTTTATTAAGTGAAGATACAGAAAAGGCTCTCAAGAGTGAGCAGGGTTGCCCTCTTTCGGCATTTTTTAATCCATGAAATTACACGGTGGCAGATATTTCATTTTTTTTAAAATTCTGCCTGTTAGAAGTAGAGCCACCCTACGAAAGGAGATTGACAGATTGGTGAGTTTCTGACCTAATAGTTTTTTGTTTGTGTGTTCATTTATTTTAGATAACCTTAAGAGACACTAAAAAATTCTTGGATTTTGGGAGTTGCTTGGGTGGCTCAGTTGGTTAAGCATCTGACTTCGCCTCAGCTCATGCTCTCGGGGTATTGGGACTGAGCCCTTTGTCAGGCTCCCTGCTCAGTGGGGAATCTGCTTGTCCATCTCCCTCTCTCAAATGAATAAATAAAATCTTTTTTTGGTAATTTTTTAAATTTAATTTTTAATTTTATTAACATATAATGTATTATTAGCCCCAGGGGTACAGGTCTGTGAATCACCAGGGTTACACACTTTACAACACTCACCATAGCATAAACCCTCCCCAATGTCCATAACCCCACCACTTCTCCCTACACCCCTTTCCCTGGCAACCTCAGTTTGTTTTGTGAGATTAAGTGTTGCTTATGGTTTGTCTCCCTCCCAATCCCATCTTGTTTCATTTTTTTCCTTCCCTATCCCCCAAACCCCCCACGTTGCCTCTCAAATTCTTCATATCAGGGAGATCGTATGATAATTGTCTTTCTCTGATTGACTTATTTCGCTCAGCATAATACCCTCTAATTCCATCCACATTGTTACAAATGGCAAGATTTCATTTCTCTTGATGGCTGCATAGTATTCTATTGTATATATATACCACATCTTCTTTATCCATTCATCTGTTGATGGACATCTAGGTTCTTTCCATAGTTTGGATATTGTGGACATTGCTGCTATAAACATTTGGGTGCACGTGCCCCTTCAGGTCATTACATTTTTATCTTTAGGGTAAATACCCAGTAGTGCAATTGCTGGGTCATAGGGTAGCTCTATTTTCAACTTTTTGAGGAACTTCCATGCTGTTTTCCAGAGTGGTTGCACCAGCTTGCATTCCCACCAACAGTGTAGGAGGGTTCCCCTTTCTCCACATCTTTGCCAGCATCTGTCGTTTCCTAACTTGTTAATTTTAGCCATTCTGACTGGTGTGAGGTGGTATCTCATTATGTTTCTTTTTTTTTTCATTGTGGTTTTGATTTGTATTTCCCTGATGCCGAGTGATGTGGAGCACTTTCTCATGTGTCCGTTGGCCATCTGGATGTCTTCTTTGCAGAAATGTCTGTTCATGTCCTCTACCCATTTCTTGATTGGATTATTTGTTCTTTGGGTGTTGAGTTTGATAAGTTCTTTATAGATTTCGGATACTAGCCCTTTATCTGATATGTCGTTTGCAAATGTCTTCTCCCATTCTGTCAGTTGTCTTTCGGTTTTGTTGACTGTTTCCTTTGCTGTGCAAAAGCTTTTGATCTTGATGAAGTCCCAATAGTTCATTTTTGCCCTTGCTTCCCTTGCCTTTGGCGATGTCTCTGGGAAGAAGTTGCTGTGGCTGAGGTTGAAGAGGTTGCTGCCTGTGACCTCCTCAAGGATTTTGATGGATTCCCTTCTCACATTGAGGTCCTTCATCCATTTTGAGTCTATTTTTGTGTGTGGTGTAAGGAAATGGTCCAGTTTCATTCTTCTGCATGTGACTGTCCAATTTTCCCAACACAATTTGTTGAAGAGACTGTCTTTTTTCCACTGGACATTCTTTCCTGCTTTGTGGAAGATTAGTTGACCATAGAGCTGAGGGTCTCTTTCTGGGCTCTTTATTCTGTTCCATTGATCTATGTGTCTGTTTTTGTGCCAGGACCATACCTTCTTGATGACAGCTTTGTAATAGAGCTTGAAGTCTGGAATTGTGATGCCACCAACTTTGACTTTGTTTTTCAACATTCCTCTGGCTATTCAAGGTCTTTTCTGGTTCCATATAAATTTTAGGATTATTTGTTCCATTTCTTTGAAAAAAAATTGATGGCATTTTGATAGGGATTGCATTAAATGTGTACATTTCTTTAGGTAACATAGACATTTTCACAATATTTGTTCTTCCAATCCATGAACATGGAACATTTTTCCATTTATTTGTGTTTTCCTCAATTTCTTTCCTGAGTACTTTATAGTCTTCTGAGTATAGATTCTTTGCCTCTTTGGTTAGGTTTATTCCTAGGTATCTTATGGTTTTGGGTGCAATTGTAAATGGGATTGACTCCTTAATTTCTCTTTCTTCTGTCTTGTTGTTGGTGTATAGAAATGCAACTGATTTTTTTTTTTAAAGATTTTATTTATTTATTTGTCAGAGAGAGAGGGAGAGAGAGCGAACGAGCACAGGCAGACAGAGTGGCAGGCAGAAGCAGAGGGAGAAGCAGGCTCCCTGCTGAGCAAGGAGCCCAATGTGGGACTCGATCCCAGGACGCTGGGAATCATGACCTGAGCCGAAGGCAGCTGCTTAACCAACTGAGCCACCCAGGCGTCCCTGATTTTTTTTTTTTTTTAGATTTTATTTATTTGACAGACAAAGATCACAAGTAGGCAGAGAGGCAGGCAGAGAGATAGAGGAGGAAGCAGGCTCCCCAGCAAGCAGAGAGCCCGATGTGGGGCTCGATCCCAGGATCCTGGGATCATGACCTGAGCCGAAGGCGGAGGCTTTAACCCACTGAGCCACCCAGGCGCCCCAACGCAACTGATTTCTGTGCATTGATTTTATATCCTGACACTTTACTGAATTCCTGCACAAGTTCTAGAAGATTTGGAGTGGAGTCTTTTGGGTTTTCCACATAAAGTATCATATCATCTCCAACGAGTGGAAGTTTGACTTCTTCTTTGCCAATTTGGATGCCTTTAATTTCTTTTTGTTGTCTAATTACTGAGGTTAGGACTTCTAGTACTATGTTGAATAGCAGTGGTGATAATGGACATCCCTACCACGTTTCTGACCTTAGCAGAAAAGCTCTCAGTTTTTCTCCATTGAGAATGATATTCACTATGGGTTTTTCATAGATGGCTTTGATGATATTGAGGTACGTGCCCCCTATCCCTACACTTTGAAGAGTTTTGATCAAGAAAGGATGCTGTACTTTGTCAAATGCTTTTTCAGCATCTACTGAGAGTCTCATATGGTTCTTGTTCTTTCTTTTATTAATTCATTGTATCACATTGATTGATTTGCAGATGTTGAACCAATCTTGCAGCCCAGGAATAAATCCCACTTGGTTGTGGTGAATAATCCTTTTAGTGTACTGTTGGATCCTATTGGCTGGTATTTTGGTGAGAATTTTCACATCTGTGTTCATCAAGGATATTGGTCTGTAATTCTCTTTTTTGATGGGGTCTTAGTCTGGTTTTGGGATCAAGGTAATGCTGGCCTCATAAAATGAGTTTGGAAGTTTTCCTTCCATGAATAAATAAAATCTTTAACAACAAAAAAATTCTTGGGACTTTGGTAAAATGACTCCTACCGTCTGGAATCCTAATTATGTTGGATTGAGATTTATAACAACTTGTAAAGTCCTAATATCAAAAATCACTGAATCTTCATGCTTTGGAAGAAAATAGTTTAAGAGAAAATACATATTTGAGAATAAAAGTCAATAGCTGCTGTTGTATTGAAAAATGAAAGTCATGACAATTACTGTGTAAAACAACGATTTAAAGATCTTTTTTCTGGAGCTAGTGACACAGAGAGAGCAATTTTACACAAATAAAAGCACAGAAGTGTGAATATTGAGGGATGTTGGCGATCAGCAAATCTTGCCCTGAAAATAGGATGTGTGAAGGGGACTAGTTGAAAATAAAATTGGCAAGGTGGTTGGAGATAAGAGCCTTGCATGATAAATCCCTAGATGTCATCGACCACTTACTCTCAGGTTTTGAGTAGAAGAGATAATATAGAAGTGGTGAAGGACCAAGTTCTCCACCTAGTTTTGCCATTTAGTAGTTATGCTTTTTCAAGAGATTTAGTTTCAAGAGATGTAGTTTCTTTAAGCTTTTGTTTTCTTATCTCCAGAATAGGGTTAATGATAGTACCTACTACAGACGGTTATTGTGAAGATTAAATAAGATGATGTATGATGAGCCTGATGCCTGGCACACAGCAATCATTCGATAAATATTAGTGACTCCTTGGTTAGAACTGTGCTTCAGGAATATTGATCTGGCAGCTATGTGCATAAATAGTATAAGCATATGGTTTTCTTTTTTAAAATAGAGCCAGGGTCTTCCCAGTTCTGTGCCAAGAACATTTCAGAAGCTGGAATCTTGAGGTGGAATTTCATGTTTCTAAAATCGAATTAACAAGAGTTAGAGGGTGCTCTGACCAAAGATCAGAGAGGAAGGGAGTCTTCTTGATTGCATTACTGTTCTCTCTATTTCTGTGTTCTGGTGTCCTGTACTATTTTTAAGCACCAAAAGGGATGTGTCCTTGTTGGTGCGATACCATTATTTTGAACACTGGTCAGCAGCTTCCTTTACTCTTCTTAGTTCTCTTCAAACCCTCCTTCCTTCTCCTGCCCCACACCCTCCTCATCACTGTCACCACAACCCCCCACCATTCCCTCTTTACCACCCAGTTCCAGCAATTCCCCACCTCTTCCAAACTCCCTCATCTTCCACCACACTCTCACAGCAAAAGTGCTGAGCAAGGACTAGGGAGGAGGAGGCTGTGAAGTAGAAGTCTCCCCACAGGGGATGGGAAAGAGTCAGACCCAGTTTGGTCATCTCTCTTGGGCTAATGGAGGAGAAATCATTTTCAATCAGAGACAGTAGTCCTGAAAATTCCTTGAGGAGCTAAACTGGGCAAGAAAGCCTTGAAGCTCTTTCAGACCACCTATATCAGAGATGATGGATGTGTGTGGCAGGGAGTAGGGGAGCAGTAAAGTTGCAAGAAAGCCACATTGCCAGGAGTGACCAAAAGGACACTTTGCAATGTGTTTACAATTTTTGTTTTAAAATGTGTTAAATAATGCTTAGTTTTATTAGTTTTTTAAAAAAACTATGAATTGTGAGCATGTAAAAAGTAAGATCCAGTATTTTGGTTTTGCAGGAAATTAAAAGAGAAATATTAATAATGCAATTTTGCCCTAGTATCATAATTACTCACTGAGAGTGGAACCAAGGAAGTATGAGAGACCATTGAGGACAGTTATAAAGATAAGGAATGCCATCAGTACTATTGAACATTGTCCCGTACTGTAAGATATTGTACTGTAAGATATGATATCATAATTAGGATCCCAAATTGTTTCCTTCCCTTTCCTTCCCTTCCCTTCCTTTCTCTCCCTCTCTCTCTTTCTTTCTCAGAGAGAGAGAGGGAGGGAGATTCTGTAGTTTTCCTTTGCCTTCCTTTAATATCAGTACCAAGTACGAAAAACTGGACTTCATTTCATTAAGTGTTCAGAATTTATAATGCAAAAAAAAATTGGGAGAAGCTGCTGCTAACTCACATTCCTCCAAGCAAAACCCCTCTTCTATTGTTGCTTCTAATTTGCTTGACCAGAAAACCAGATGAATTTGTTAAGGCTCTTTCAGTGCAGAAACCCAGCTCAACCAGGCTTAAGGAAAAAATAATTTATTGCCTCCTATAACTGAAAAGTCTGAGTTTTAGTCATCACTGGTCCCCGAGGCCCAAATTATACCATCAGAGCTGGGTTCTTCCTCTGTCTCTGCCTCTCCATCTCCTTGCTCTGATTTCCTTTATGTTGGTTTCATTTTCCAGCTGGATTCTCACTATGATATCCTACATCAGTTTGACCTTACATCTTTTTTTTTTAAGTAACAATTATCCTATAGGATATAGTTCATGTAAAAATTGACAATTTAATGAAATAAAAGATAAGGGTTGATACTAATATTCAACCTTTCTAAAAATCTTTTTTTTTTTTGCCTATGTATGAACAAAGCTATTACTAAAGATAATTCTCAGTGTGTAAGGAGTTTGGGGGGATGGACACTCATTCACAGCTGGTAAGGAACACATTTAGACAATCTTTCAGGAAAGCAGTAGCAGGAATTTGTTGTAACAAACTAAGCTTAAACTAGTTTAAGCAGAAAAAGGGAATTTTTTGGCTTATGCATTGAGAAGTTCAAGGAATGGAAGTGGCTTTATGCAGATGGATACAGTAGTTCAAATGATTCATTCTGTCTCTACCTCTGCTCTGTCCCTTTCATTGCTTGCCTCTGTGTGGCTATATTCTGAGGCAACATGGTGAAGAGATAGGTGCTGCAGACCCCAGTTCACATTGTCCTTCTTGCTACTGTCTGGGTCAAGGGGATGGAGTTCTCTTGATGGCCAGGCCAGGTCACCATTACAACTCTAGAGCCTGGGAGCTGGATCAGCTCCATCTGAGCCACATGTCTGGGGTAGGATTACTATAGAATGGGAAAGGATTCTCCAAAGGCAGGAGTGTGGGAAGCCAAATGTTGTGTCCATACAGAGGACAACTTGACAGTGTGTACCCAAAGTCTTTAGAATATACACATTTCTGAGCTTAGCAACACCACTTTTAAGACTTAATCCTAAAGAAAGGACCAGAAACAAACTTACTCCTGCTGTTCCTGTGGTGGTGGGTAGGAAGCAGAGAAAGAGGCTGATCCGGCCTTATTACATCTTAACAACCTAGCAATCCCATAAGGGCTGTAAGCAAAGTTCTGGGTAGGGCTCTCAATGTCCCAATTTGGGCCACATTCCCATTTCAGAATCAGTCACTGTGGCCAAGGACTGGCCAGATCTTGGCCACATACTCATTCTTGGACCTTGTGGGTAATATCAGTCCTACCAAAACCACAAAACTCAAAGTTAGAGAAACCTAGTTTCCCTCAAAGCAAATCAGTGTTTTTGCCTAAAGAAGAAAGAATAAACAGTTAACAAGCAAAAACAATAGACATTCACTACATCAGATAACTAAACCTTTAGAACTGCATCTAGAATCATGGCAAATTTGCTCTAAGTTAGGATCTAGAAATGTGTCCCCAAAATAAAGTCCATCAACTCTGGTAAATAAACTTTGTGACATATATTTTGGTAGTTCCAAGTTGTTTTACAGACCTGAGGGCATAGAAATGTTCTTGCAGAGTCATCTTCCTCTTTCAGCTCTTTACATGCAAGCATTTTTTAGGGTTTTATTCTCTTAATAATTAAGTTGTCACATAAACGATCTCTGGAGAAGATGAGTTGTACCATAATCTGACAAGCTGTATTTCTCTCTTTCAGAATTGCACCAGCAAATCATTAGGTTTCCAAGAGAACCTTGTAGGATACTTAAGCCACCTGGAGTACACACAGAACAATCCCTAAGTGTAGAATTTAAGAACTAAAGGGATCTGGGATTGCTTTCTAGAATGCAGCTAATTTTCAAAAGAAGAGTCAATTCAATAATTATCAACAGAACACTTTCACTACCTATTGCTTCCACAGTATTCATACCCCATTTTTCCAATGATAGCACCCACACTTTGCTTAAGGGAAGGCATTCATAGCCAAATAGTTCGGGTATGATAAATCTCAACTCTGGCTTTTGACGTAGGGTCTAATTGATTTATGGCAATGCTCCTGGTCATGACAATTCATTCAAGGATGGAAATGCCCCAATTCAAGCCAATTATCTCAATTTTTTGACAACTATTTGAATGCATAAGAATTTCTCTTTTCCTCTCCCACCACCCTCTTTTCTGGACATAAATTCACAAGCACATAACCTCAGGTACTATTGGCAGCCATCCTGCATCAGGAAGGGAGAGTTTGCCTGGGAATGAAGCCAGTCTCAAGAAAAACTAAAACAGAAAACCTGGTCACACTGTTTGAGTTGCTGGATTTGAGTTGTGCTGGTCACATTGAGCTGCTGGATCATGCCATGCCTGAAATGATATACTTGTTCACTTTTTGGTAATGTGCACCAATAAATTCCTTTTACTTTTTAAAGTGAGTTTGAGTAAAATTCTCTGTTACCAGTTATTCTGACACCAACTCCAACTGCAAAATAATTCTGATGCTAACCACCCAGACTTAGTGTCAGACCTTGCAGGTTTAAGGGCACAGTCCTCAGCAAGACTGTCCTTACTTCAGACATCGGCCACGCTTGGGGCCCCCAGGCCAGCCATACTTTTGACCATTTGGTGAAAATTTGTAACCCCTTCACATTCAGAAATTCACAAGAATGACTCACAGAACTCAGGAAAGTGCTATACTTACAATTAGTTTTATTTAAAAAATACAAATCAGGGGCACCTGGATGACTCAGTGGGTTAAGCCTCTGCCTTCGGCTCAGGTCATGATCTCAGGGTCCTGGGATCCGGCTCCGCATCGGACTCTCTGCTGGCCAGGGAGCCTGCTTTCCCCTCTCTCTCTCTGTCTACTTGTGATCCCTCTCTGTCAAATAAATAAATAAAATCTTTAAAAAATAAAAAATACAAACTACAAATCAGGGTCAGCCAAATGAAAAAACACAGGGTGAGGTCTGGGTGGGTCTTTTTTTAAAATTTATTTTTAGAAAAGTGGGGAAGGGGCAGAGGGAAAAGGAGAGAGTCTTAGGCAAACTCCACACTCTGCACAGAGCCCGATGTGCGTCTCAATCTCACAACCCTGAGATAAGGACCTGAGCAGAAACCAAGAGTCAACTGCTTAACCAACAGCACCACCCAGGCGTCCCATGGGAGGGTCTTAAACACAGAAGAACTTCCATGCCTTCTCCCTATGGAATCCAGATGCACCACCTTCCTAGCACCCCTATGCTTACTAACCAGGAACTTCTCTGAGTCCCAGAGTCCAGAGATTTTACTGGGATTTCATTACGTAAGCATGTTTGGCTAGTTGGCTAAACTCAATCTCCAGCTATGTTAGAGATGTTTCCTCAAGCTGTTCCTCCTTTACATCCCTTCTGCCTCCCTTCTGCCTCGGTGTTAGTTCATTCTCCACTTTGTTCTCCACTTTGTTCATTCTCCACTTCTCCAACCCACTTTGTTCTTACTCTCATTCCATGCCACCTTCCCACAGCTTAGGCCTCACACCCTCATCTCCCCTGCTTTGATTAAGCCCCAGAGGACTAGCTTATTCTGGAACAGCAGGGGTAGAATTTCTCGGAGCCTATTTAACCTGAACATTCTGAAGACATCCTGAAGATCCTCGTATCTGAAACAGTAGATAGTTGAGATATTTAGGCTGTTTCTCATTACTCCTTCTCCTTGTAAAATGTCTTTCTGAGGTTCATATCATTCATCCACTCATCTTTTCTCCCCTCCCAATGCAATTATCCTTCAAACTCTTGGTCATTTCCCTCATTCTTTAACAAGCACCTAGCTCACAGCCTTCCTCCCCTCCTCTACTTCTGCCATTCTCTTGGGTGACATTAAGGTCCATATGGCTTCTCAGTTTCATATTCTTATTATCTCCAATTCAACAATTTTTTTCTCAACTCCACATCATCTGTAATCCTCTTTTCTTCTGCTATAATCTCTCTGTAGGCTCTCTTATCAATTCTTATGGCTTTACATACAATCTCTGTGTTCATGACTCTTATTTTTCTAGCCCACACCTCTCTTCTGAAATCCACACCTCTGTGGATATTCAGCTGCCTTTTTGGCATATCCCTTTACATGTCTCATATTCAGGCATCTCATACTTACCCTTTGAAAACTTACCTATTGCTCCTTTGACTCTTCTCTGGCAAATCTGCTGCATTTCAGTGAATGACCCCACCAGCCACTCAGTTGTGCAATCTACCTTCTCCATCCCCTCATTTATTCTATCACTAAGTCCCATTTTACCTCTAACATATATCTTGAATTTACTTATTTCTCACCATCCCCATTATCAACCCAGCCCAATCTATCTTCACTTTTGCCTGGACTACCGCAATAATGTCCATTTGGTCTCTCTGCATTCATTCTTGCATCCTTTCAATCCATTCTTTACATAGCAAGCATCATGACTGGTTTTTTTTAAGATTTATTTATTTATTTTGGGGGGGAGGGGCAGAGGGAGAGAGAGTCTGGAGTACATGCCATGCTCAGCACAGAGCCAGATGTGGGGCTCAATCTTAGGATTCTGAAATGACAACCTGAGCCGAAACTAAGAGTCAGTCACTTAACTCATGGCATCACCCAGGTGCCCTGCATCATGACTTTTTAAAATACAAATATTATCTTGCTCTCCTACTTAAAACATTTTAGAAGCTTGCTATTTCTCCTAGGATAATGTCTGAGATCCTTTGCATGTCCAACAGGGCCTTTGCATGATGTGGTTCCCACAATCCTTCTATCTTGTTCTTCTGCCACAGGCCCTCATTCACTGGGCCAGTTACACTAGCCTTCTCTCTTCTCTGAAGATGCCAAGCTCTCTTATGTCTCAGAGTATTCAAAACCATAGTTCTTCCTACAACATTCTCCATGCCCTAATCCCAGCTCCATACATCTCTTACTGTGTGACAGGAGCTATACCCTGGGAACACATCTCTTCCCTTAAGAAGTTCAGTTTATAAGAGACATGCATGTATGCAAACAAATTCACCACCTTATAATAAATGCAATAGAAGTATGGTCACAGGGAAGAAATATTTATCTATCTCTGGGAGTTAAGAGAGGGCACTTAAATAAAATAATCAACATGTCTTAAGGATAGAGGCAAGGGGGGCGCCTGGGTGGCTCAGTGGGTTAGAGCCTCTGTCTTCAGCTCAGGTCATGATCTCAGGGTCCTGGGATCGAGCCCCATGTTGGGCTCTCTGCTCAGCAGGGAGCCTGCTCCCCTCTCTCTCTGCCTGCCTCTCTGCCTACTTGTGATCTCTGTCAAATAAGTAAATTAAGAAATCTTAAAAAAAAAAAAGAGGCAAGGACATGAGGTGATACAAGAAATTTGGTACTTTTAGTTATAGCAAGGTGGCAGGAGGCACCTTGGATGCTGTGTTAGGGGGCTTGAAGTTTGTCCAAAATGCAAAGAGCGTGTCCCCTATAAAGAGTTTTATGGAGAGGCATGCATAGTGCTATCAAATTGGTAGCAGTTTGAGAAAAAGGCCTAGATAAATGAAGGTGAAGGCAAAATGTCAAGTAGGAGAATACTATAATAGTCCCAGCAAATGATGATGGCAACTGAATAAAGGCAAAGGTAGCGGGAATAGGGGAGGTGGGTTGAAGATATATTTAAGAGGTAGAATTGATAGGACTTGGTGACTGGACAAAATGGGTAAATTCCTTGTACTTATAGAGTTTGCATTCTAGAATGGAAGACAGATAATGTCCAATAAAACAAATGCATACAGGATATGATCCCTTGTAGTATTACAGGCTGTGAAAGAAAATAGAGCAGAGTAAAATCATAACAAATGAAGGTGAGAGCTATAGATAGAGAGGTCCCTATGAGGAGGTGACATTTGAACAGAAAAGAAATGAGCTATATGAATATTTGAAGAAAGACTATTCAAGTAGAGAGAACTATAGGTGCAAGTCCAGAGATGGGATATGTTTGAAGAACAACAATAAGACTAGTATGGTTAAAGCAGAGAAAAAGGAAGGGGAGGGTGGAAGGAGATAAAGTTGGGATATAGCAAGAGGTCAGATAAAGAATGCCTCATAGATAATGGAAAGAGCTTTAGGTTTTATTTTTTTTAAAAGATTTGTTTTTTTATTTTTTAATGAGCGCAAGAACAAGCAGGTGGAGGGGCAGAGGGAGAAGCAGACTCTCCACTGAGCAGGGAATCTGATGCAGGGCTTGATCCAGGACCCTGATATCACAACCCCAGCTGAAGGTAGATGCTTAACTGACTGAGCCACCCAGGCGCCCTGGATTTTATTTTAGTGTAATGAAAATCACTGGAAGGTTTTGAACAGGGAAGTGGCATATTCCAACTTCCACTGTAAAAGGATCATTCTCAATACATTATACAATACAATATTGTGAGGGAAGTGTGGAAGCTGAGTAGCCAGTTAGGAAGGTGAAAGTGGTTTGGGCTAGGGTAGAAGTGATCAAGGTGGTGAGAACCGGTCAGAATTGGGATATGTTTTGAAGGCAGAACTGATGTAATATGTTGATGGGTTGAATGAGGGTAAAGAAGAATCAACAATGATCCCAACATTTCTGGCTTGAGCAACAGGCTGAAATCAGAGAGCCAATTACTGAGATGGGACTTGGGTTTGATAAATGCAAGAATGTTTAGTTTTGAATACTGTTAGATGTTCTAGTAGCTAGTAGAGACAGGAGTCTGGAATTAAGGGGAGAGGTTGAGCCTGTAGATATAATTTTCAGAATCACTAGCATATAGATGGCATTTAAGATGATAGAATTAGTTAAGATTTTCTATGACAAATGTAAGCGAAAACTGAGTGGAAGTCCAAGGATAGAACTAGAATACTCCTATGCTTAAAAGGTTAAGAAGAGAAAGACAAGCCAACAAAGAAACTAAGAAGGAGTGGCTAATGAGATGAGAAGAAAATCAGTAGAGGATGAAAGCCAGGTAATGACAGTTTTTCAGGAAAGAGGAAATAATCAACTGGCCAAGCTGCTCTTGGGTCAAGGAAGTTGAGAATTGGATTTGGCAATACGAAGGTTATTGGTGACCTTGATAAGAGAAGTCTCAGAAGAGTGACAGGGATAAAAGACTCAAAAAACATTTTATGTATCATAAAGGTTAAGATACAGTAGAAAGAAAGTGAGAAGTACTACCATATAAGGGAACAGAGAAGTAGTGCAGTAGCGGGACAGACATGCTATCAAGGGAGAAGTTTCGTTGTTGTTAAGAAGGGAGGGAAGATTGGTGATGTAGGAGAGAGGGGAAAATAAGTGTGGAGGCAAAGTTCTTGAGCAGATGAGTTCTCTAGACAGTTGAATACTTACACCTAGAGATCAAGAAAGAGGTGGAGACTGGAGATATAATTTTGAAATGATTAACATATATGAAAGGGACAAACGTCAGAGTGAGTAGGTTTGGGGAGAGTGAAAAACAGAAGCCAAAGACAGAACCCTGAGGTATCAACATATTTAAGGGAACAAAGGGAGAAGATCCATTAAGGAATACTGAGAAGGAATGTCCTCTTATTTATTTTTTTTTAAGATTTTATTTCTTTATTTGACAGAGAGAGAGAGATCACAAATAGGTGGAGAGACAGAGAGAGAGGGGGGCGGAAGCAGGCTCCCCACTGAGCAGAGAGCCAGATGCAAGGCTCGATCCCAGGACCCTGGGATCATGACCTGAGCTGAAGACAGAGGCTCTAACCCACTGAGCCACCCAGGCGCCCCAGAATGTCCTCTTATTTGCCAGCTATTTTTTTTTTTAATGATTTTATTTGACAGAGAAAGACACAGCGAGAGCGGGAACACGAGCATGAGCAGGAGGAGTGGGAGAAGGAGAAACGGGCTCTGCACCGAGCAGGGAGCCAGCCCAACATGGGACTCGATCCCAGGACCCGAGGATCATGACCTGAGCCGAAGGCAGACGCTCAACAACTGAGACATCCAGGTGCCCCTTGCCAGCTATTTTTATGCTCATAGTACATGGCACATTGTTCCATCTCTCAAGCCTGGAAAGCCTTCCCTCCCCTGGATTCATACCCATCTCTCATAGCACTTTATGCAAATCTTTATTAGCATTTATTTCACTGCACTTAGATTATATGTAGTCTTCCATCGTCCTGAAGTTTCCCTCTGCCAAAAACTTTATTCATCTTCTTATGTACAACTCTTAACATAATGCATAGTAGGTGCTAAATAAATGATACATGAAGCAGGGGGAAGTTAATCCACGAATAGAATGTGTAATATATAAGCATTAGAAAGTGTCAATATGCATTTTATGACTTTCTAAAAGAAATATACATGTTGGAAAGAATTCACCAGTGAAGCCATCTGGAGTCTTCTTTGTAGAAAGATTTTATTTTATTTTATTTTTTTAAAGATTTTATTTATTTATTTGTCAGAGAGAGTGAGCACAGGCAGACAGAGTGGCAGGCAGAGGCAGAGGGAGAAGCAGGCTCCCTGCTGAGCAAGGAGCCCAATGTGGGACTTGATCCCAGGACGCTGGGATCATGACCTTAGCCGAAGGCAGCCGCTCTTAACCAACTAAGCCACCCAGGCGTCCCTGTAGAAAGATTTTAAATTATGAATTCAATTCCTTTAAAATATAAAATACAGAATTTTCTATTTATTATTGTTTAGTAAGTTCTGTTTCTCAAGAAAATTTTCCATTTAATCTACATTGTCAAATTTATTGGTAAAAACTTGCTTATGGGGCACCTGGGTGGCTCAGTGGGTTAAGCCTCTGCCTTCGGATCGGGTCACGGTCCCGGGGTCCTGGGCTCCAGCCCTGCATCGGGCTCTCTGCTCTGCGAGGGGCTTGCTTCCCCTTTGCCTGCCTCTCTGCCTACTTGTGATCTCTCCCTCCGTCAAATAAATAAATAAAATCTTTTTTAAAAAGTTGCTTATAATATCCTCATTTTTATTGTCTATGGGTCCTGTATTAATGTTCCCCTTTCTATTACTGATATTGGTAATGTGCTTTTTGCACTCTTCCTTGATTGGTCTTGCTAGGAGTTGATTAATCTTTTTAGTCCTTTTGAAGATTAATACATTTTGGCTTTGTTGACTGTTGATTAATGAGCACTGGCTCTTCTATATCTGCTTTCTAGTTTATTGATTTCTGATTTTTAAAAAAAAATTTTTTTAAGATTTTATTTATTTATTTGATAGAGAGAGACCACAAGTTAGGCAGAGAGTCGGGCAGAGAGAGAAGCAGGCTCCCCGCCCAGCAGAGAGCCCGATGCGGACTGGATCCCAGGACCCTGAGATCATGACCTGAGCCGAAGGCAGCGGCTTAACCCACTGAACCACCCAGGTGTCCCTTGATTTCTGATTTTATCTTTATTTCCTTTTTAAACTTCCTTTGCATAAAATTTGCTGTTTCTCTAAATTTCCCTGTGAGCTCTAAATCCTGTGGGTAGTTCTCTAGCCAAGGCAGCACGTTAGGGGCACCTGGATGGCTCCGTGGGTTAAAGCCTCTGCCTCCGGCTCAGGTCATGATCCTGGAGTCCTGGGATCGAGCCCCCCATCGGGTTCTCTGCTTTGCAGACAGCCTGTTTCCTCCTCTCTCTCTGCCTACTTGTGATCTCTGCCTGTCAAATAAATAAATAAAATATTTTTTAAAAAAGCAGCACATTAGTGGAATCCCAAGTCTCAAAGGAATGAGCCTGATTTATTAGCCCATGATGCTCAGTCATTAGCTAAGAATGGGTTGTGAGAATGTCCTCAGTTGTGAACATATTGGTGGATCCAGGTCAGTAGCTGGGGCCACCAATTAACTGTTTTGCACAAAAGGGAATCCAGTGGCCCATTTTCAGAATCACAATTCAACTCCTTTGCTCCACAGATCTATTTCTTTATTCAAGGGGCGCCGTAGTGACAGGGCCCTGTGTTCCACATCCAGTGGGAAGTCTGCTTGAGAATTTCTCTACCTCTCTCTCTCTCCTGTCCCTCCCTCCCCCGGTTTTCACTCTCTCTCTCTCAAATAAAAAAATAAATCTTTTTAAAAAATCATCATTTCTTGGTGTGCCTGGGTGGCTCAGTTGGTTAAGCATCTGCCTTTGGCTCAGGTCATGATCCCAGGGTTCTGGGATCCAGTTTCGCATCAGGCTCCTTGCTCAGCAGAGAGCCTGCTTCTCTCTCTCTGCCTGCTGCTCTCCCTGCTTGTGCTCTGTCAAATGGATAAATAAAATCTTTTTAAAAAAATATTTTATTTATTTGACAGACGGAGATCACAAGTAGGCAGAGAGGCAGAGAGAGAGGGGGAAGCAGGTTCCCTGCTGAGCAGAGAGCCTGATGCAGGGCTCAGTCCCAGGACCCTGAGATCATGACCTGAGCCGAAGGCAGAGGCCTAATCTACTGAGCTACCCAGGTGCCCCAGGGACTACACTTCTATTAAGAGACACAACAAGGGTCCCTTTGAACTACAAGCTATGACTGCTGCACTTTGAAGTCCAGTATGATGTCATTTTAACTAATTACATCTGCAACAACCCTATTTCCAAATAAGGTCACATTTTAAGGTACTGGGGGTTAGAACTTCAACATGAAAATCTGAGAGGGGGATAACAGTGCCTATCACACAATCATGCTGGTTCCAATGTGGCCAATGATTAAGGCTGGTAATGACAAATGGATGATTCATTTTGTCTGCTTGATTGCTTAGAGCCTCTTCCCTGGTAGATGCAAGATGTGATACAAAAATCTTCACACTTTATGCCCACTCCTGTATATTCATCCATATGACTCTATCCCAGATCTCCTTATCTTTGATCTTCTAGTCCTTTTCCTTCCAGGTCCTCTACTAGGTTCCCTACCAGGTAATTGACACCTGCCCAACAATCTATATCGATATCTATCTATATCTATCTATCTATCTATATATATGTATATATTCTTACTTTAGTCTGCTTCTCCTTATACACAAAGCAGATGATCAGGGATGATCCTTGTAACTCTACCAATTGGGAAGATTTTCCCTTTTTGCTGTTTTTCAAAGACTCAAGAATGTGACTATAATGCAGCCACTATCTAATTTTGGTTTGCTCCCACATACTAAGCTGACTCATCCATAAACCAAAATTAGGCTTTACCCTTCTTCCTTCAGCTGTTCATGGCATTGGTGCAGCTGTGGTGGGTTACATGGGGATCTGGGCTACCTGAGCATGCATCTTTTTTTTTTTTTTTTAAGATTTTTTACTTATTTGTTTGTCAGAGAGAGAGAGAGCATAGTTAGAGTGGCAGGCAGAGGCAGAGGGAGAAGTAGGCTCCCTGCTGAGCAAGGAGCCCGATGTGGGACTCAATTCCAGGACGCTGGGATCATGACCTGAGCTGAAGGCAGCTGCTTAACCAACTGAGCCACCCAGGTGTCCCCTGAGCATGCATCTTATAAGTGCCCCAGTTGTGCTTGATCTCCATCCCATATGTACCATTTCCATCTTACAACAGATGCTGCTAGGTCCATCTGAACCAACAGAATTCAGTCCATAACAAGTGGTTCTGGACACATAGTTACTTGGTATACTGTGGTTAAGTGTTCTGTCTCCACCAAGGCTCAGTATCTGGTTCTCACTTGTAGCTGGTTCTTAAAATGTGTATAATTCTCTGTTGTGGATGGCATGGCCTTGCTCCAGATTCCTAAGGACTACACTGTGATTTTCTCACTAGGGCTTACCATAAGCTCTGTCTTAGTTCAGCTTGGGCTGCCATAACAAAATACCATAGACTGGGTGGCTGAAACAACAAAAAGTTACTTTCTCACAGTTCTGGAGGCCAGAGGTCTGAGGATGCCAGCATGATCAGGATCTGGTGAAAGCTCTTTTCCTGACCTGTAGACCAACACACCTTCTCACTGTGTTCCTTACAGGACACAGAGAAGAGAGCGCTCTCTGTTGTCTCTTTATCATCACATTTGGGGTTAGGGCTTAAACATATGAATGGGGGGGCATTCAGTCCATAACATCCCACCCATGCCCCCCTAAAATTCATGTCATTACTGCATGCAAAATACATTCATTCCATCACCAAAACCCCAAAGCTCTTAATTCATTCCAACATCGACTCATCTGAATATCATCTAAGTCAGATATAGTGAGATTAGAAGTATGATTGATTCATCCTGAGGCAGCTGTGAATCTGTAAAATCAGATAAGTTATGTGCTTTCAAAATACCACAGTGAGACAGGCATAGGATACACATTCTCATTTCAAAAAGGAGAAGAAGGGAGGGGTGATGGCCCCAAGCAAGTTCAAAATTTAGCAAGGCAAAAATTCCATTAGATTTTAAGGCTTGAAGATAACCCTCCTTGGTTCAATGCTCTGTCCTCCAGGTACAGTAGGCGGCAGCATCACCCCTAGGGTTCTGCTGGGTAGTCTCACTCTCAAGGCTATTGAAACTGAGGCAGCGGCCCTCTCAATCACTTTCAGGGTCATTTTCCCTTCTTTTTGCAGAAGAGTGCATGCTTGCAGCCAAACAGCTCTATCATTCTGTCCTGTCAAATTCAGTAAGCCCAAGAGCCTTCCTTCATTTGGTCCCATCTCCATCCCTTTCAGTTCAAATTGGCTCTGTTTCTGCTCATATAATCCCATAAACTCTATCAAGTGATAATCTAGTTGTGCCATTGGTGTTCTCTTTAGAACATGCTTTTTTATTTTTTGCAGTATGGATAGGCTGAGAATTTTTTTTTAAGATTTTATTTATTTATTTGACAGACAGAGATCACAAGTAGGCAAAGAGGCAGGCAGAGAGAGAGGAGGAAGCAGGCTCCCTGCTGGGCAGAGAGTCCGATGTGGGGCTCATCCCAGGACCCTGGGATCATGACCTGAGCCGAAGGCAGAGGCTTTAACCCACTGAGCCACCCAAGCACCCCGACTGAGAATTTTCTAAATCATCAAGTTCCTTTTTGCTTAACAATTCCTTCTTCAATTCACCTCTCTCCTTTTGCATTTTACAATAAGCAGTCAGGAGGAACCAAGCCCCTCCTTCAATATTTTGCTTAGAAATCTCCTCAGCTAAATATTCAATTTCATCGCTCAAATTTTACCTTCCATGAAACACTAGAACACAGTTTAGCAATGTTCTTTGCCATTTTAAAACAAGGTTCACCTATCCTCCAGTTTCCAGTAACATGCTCCTTATTTCTATCCAATATTTCACCAGAATTGTCCTTAATGTCCTTATTTCTAGCATGTACTTTAAAACTCTTCCAACTCTACCCATTACCTAGTTCCAAACCTGCTTCCACATTTTTAGTTTTTTGTTTTAGCTGTATTCCCCTGCTGGTGTCGAGATCTTTATTAGCCAGGGATCTCCAGAGAAACAAAACCATTATAGTTATATAGATGTAGGTATAAGTATAGATATAGATTAGATAGCTATAGCAATTGATTTATTATAAGGAATTGACTCACATGATTATGGAGGCTGAGAGGTCCCAAGATCTGCAGTAATCAAGCTGGAGACTGGTGAGCTGATGTGTAGTTCCAGTCTGAACCAAAGGCCTGAGAACTAGGAGAGCCAATGATGTAAGTTCCAGTATGAAAGTTGGCAGGTTCAAGATCCAAGAAGAGCTGATGTTTCAGTCCAAGCCTGAAAGAGTTCTCTTTTACTCAGTCTTTTTGTTCTATTCACATCTTCAATTGATTGAACGAGGCCCGCTTACATTAGGGATGGCAATCTGTTTTACTCATTCTATCAACCCAGTATTTATCTGATCCAGAAACACACAGACAAACATACCCAGAATAATGTTTGACCAAGTACCTGGGTACCCCGTGGCCCCATCAAATTGACATAAGATTAACAACTATCACAAGCTCCAAACTTCTTTTCCCACTGTAACACCTCCAAGATTTTACAGAAATACACGGCCAAAGTGGCACAGATGCTTGTACTATAGCCTGAAGTTTACCTGCTCTGGGCTCCAGGGCTGGAAAACCTTCACTGTCACCTGGTAAATGGGCTATAGTAGTATTCCTGTGTGGTATGTGTTGCTCCAGAACATAGACATACCAAGCTCTGTGCATTCTTCTTTGTGGTAGGGGATGTAAGATGTAACAATTTGTCTTTGACTTTGGAGGGCTATCCTGATACACTTCTCACCAGCTGACCCTTAAAAACGTTACTAAAGTGGCAAGTCCTTGAATCTTTACAGCATTTCTCTTCTACTCTCTGGAGCATGGGTCTTACTCATGCCTCTAGCACATGAGCCACCCCTTGCTTGTGCCATCTGAGCAGCACAATGTCACTGATGCAGTGGGTCAAAGTGATACTCTGAGATGTCCAGGAGGATCAGATTTCTTTGGGCTTTATTATGACAGAAGGCAAAACTGTAAGTGAATAGTTATCTGTCCCACATGTATGTGAATCCTTTCTGATGCTCTCTCCTAGCCAGAATGGAAGATAATTCATTGAACAAATCACTGGCCACATCATGTCCTGATGCCTTATTATTCTGCTCCAGCAATAAGACTGTATCAAGCATAGCATGTGCCATTGGGGTTCTTATCTGCTGAAGCCTATGGTAGTCTACAGCCATTCTCCGCAATTTACCTAGTTTCTGCAGGGGACATACAGGCTAATTAAATGGAGATATGCTAGGGACCATCTTTCATTCTCCCACATTCTTTAGGTCTTTTATGGTAGCACTAATTTCCACCAGGCCCCCCAGGATGTGATATTTTTGTTTGTTTTTTAATTTACCATATTGGCCAGGGTGGAAGATCATTTTCAGATGTTTCCACTGACAGCTCTCCCTTCACACAAGTCAAGGATTTAACATTGGTATTACTGCAGCCACTAGGTGTATTAATTCCAATTACATACTCAGGGACTGGAGAAATGACCATTGAGTGGGTCCACGGACACAATGGGCCCACTTACTGTAAGTTAGACTTCACTCAGAACCCTGTTTACTACCGGTCCCCAATTGCCTCCATTCTAACAAGACACCATGATAATGCTTTGGGTCTCAGGATACTGTCAACTCGGACCCCGAGTCTCAAATTTTCTGGTTACTCCTCTTCCCCACTGTGTAATCAGTAAAGTAAATAGCTACAGGTATCTTTGGGAAAGAACCAGGGAATCATTACATTTATACTTGCTGCACTGAAGCAAGATCTGTCACCTGTAAGTCAATGATTTCCAGATCTGAAAAGTGGCTAAGATCTGGACACTGAGCAAGGGATAATGATTTTTGGGTGAAATCACCCTCAGTATTCTGCTCTTCCATTTTGGCCCTTTTTGGGTTATAGATGTTAATAGTCCTCCCATCTATTTCACCCTTACAGATGTCAAGCTCTACAACAATCTCCACAACTCCCTGTGGGCCCCTTTGGCTGCCACTTGTCAGATGTTGCTGGTCTTTATAATTGTGGCCTCCTGGCTTCTAACGATTAAGTGTCACCATCTGGCCTCTATGAATTGGGGAAGGGGAACTTTTTCCCCATAGTTATTAATGAAACATAACTGTGACTGCTATTATTAGCTCAGGACTATGAACTTCTTGGTGGTGTTGCCCCTTACCAGGCCTTCTGGTGTATCTTCTGGGCTCTCCTATGAAACGTAATCCTTTGATGGGATTTCTAGCCTCACACATATCCATTCCAGCATGTCCACTTCCCCCAATCTTTTAATTCATTCTTCTACCATATAAGCCCAGGCAACCCTAACATTTCTCCTTTGTGCAGCATTGGCCATCACTTCTTTTAGGTTTCTAAGACACCCCAACAGTGAGTTGTTTTATCCCTAAGAGTCCTTGCCAGGGTGTTAAATCCTGACTCGAGAAAGTGCTCCTAAGTCAATAAATTCTTGATTATCTATGTCTAATATTCCAGCTCCCATGATCAAGTAACCTCAAAACTCAATTGCAGGGTACTCCCCTGACTTATTTGTGTATGCTAGCTAACTCATACAGCTACTTTGTATATGATCTCTTTCCTCCTTTATCAGGTCAGGCATGTTTTCAGTTGGGTTATGCTAGGATTTGACTCTAGTTATTAGCATGGCAGCCAGGGGAGAAGGAATGGCTCTGCAGTGTCTTTCAACATGGGGGGAAGTACTAGTTCTTGCTATGAAGAGGTAGCCCATCTCTGCAAGCTATGAAAGTTCACGAGGGTCTGCAGAGCTAACATCCTTACAGTTGTGCATACAGATGTCCCATACCTTGTTTCAGGTTTCCTCAACCAGGGCCCTAACCTGCTTTGGCCACACGTTTTAACGTCTCTGGGGCTCTGTGCCTCTATCGTGTCCTGAGTCTGTAGCATAGCTGTTTCAGCTCTTCCACTGCAGGAAATAAAAGCCTCTTTGTAAATTACTAAAGAGGTCCTCTGTCTCTCATACTTGGCCAGTAACCAAGGGAGACCTTTGCTTTTTCCTTATTCCTCCTGAGTGTTAATACAACTTAGCAGCAACCAGCCAACTCCACTGTCCACGAAGGTACTGCCCACCCCCAACCCCATATATTTCAAATGCCTGAAATTTCTCTTTCTCCTCCATTGGGATGCTTTCCCAGGTCACTGCTGATGAAATCTTCAGCAGCTGGGTCACCACCTTGTGCTGGGATTACCCATGCACCAATACTACTCAGGATAATATTCTCTCTGCCCACCAGGTAGAGTCCTGAAAGCTCATTTTATTATATAGCCTTTATTTTTGTTTTGGGTTTTTTACTTGTTGTTTTTGTGTTTTGAACCTTTCCTGGTACCACTTGTGTTAGTTTGGATCCTCTGAGCAGTTGCAAGGTGGGATCTGCCATGTGTATTAGCTAGGGCTGCCATAACAAACTATCAAGGACTGGGTACCTTAAACAACAGAAATTTATTTCTTACAGTTCTGGAGCCTAGAAGTCCAAGATCAGGAGGTGAACAGGTTTGGCTTCTTCTGAGGCCTATCCCTTGGCTTGCAGATGGCCATGTTCTTGCTGTATCCTCACATGACCCTTCCTCTGCACCACATCCCAAGTGTCTCTGTGGGTCCAGTTTCCTCTTCTTAGAAGGATACCAGTCAGATTGGACTAGGGTTCAACCTAAGAGTTTCATTTTAACTTTGCTGCCTCTTTAAAGGACCTATTTCCAAATACAGTCACATTCTGAGTTTTGGGTGGTTAGGGTTTCAACGTATGAATTTTGGGGAGAACACAATTTGGCCCACAATGACATGCAGAAGATTTCTTAGGGGAAATGTCTATGAAAGACAAAAGGGGAGGGAGGAGGAGAAGGTGGGACAATGTGTAAACCGTGATATAGTTCTGACACCTATGAAGGAGTGTAGAAAGGACTGAGTAGGCAACGTCTCAGACTGCAGCACAGTTCTAAGGGTTTCAGCTAGTATGCCACAAGCCAATGCTGCCCATTAGACGAGTCCTAAATAGTCCAACAATGAAGCTGCATTAGTACCCCTGCCATGCTCAGTCAGGTTGGCCAGGACTGGCCAATTAGTATTTTTTTTTAAAGATTTTATTTATTTATTTGACAGACAGAGATCACAAGTAGGCAGAGAGAGAGAGGAGGAAGCAGGCTCCCTGCTGGGCAGAGTTCGATGTGGGGCTCAATCCCAGGACCCTGGGATCATGACCTGATCGGAAGGCAGAGGCTTTAATCCACTGAGCCACCCAGGTGCCTCCCAATAGTATTTCTTAAGAGGCCTGCAAAAATCCAAGCTAGTTAAATCTCTCAATATCCTTGGTGAAAAATATTTGCTTATTTTAAAACTTCATATGAGGAATAAATGACTTCATTTTATAATGACTATAAAAAAAATCATAAGGTGAAGCAGCCAAATCTAAAATGTCTCTTTATGTAAATAACAAATTATAGCTACTAGAGATAAAAGTAGATAGATGGATTTGGGGAACATGATATCTAGGAAGAGCAAAGGGACCTAGATTATAGATTGATTTGAAATCACTTACAAAATTCTCCACATAAGTATATTTTTTGCCATTCACCCAGGAATGTCTGACACAAGGTAATAATGCAGGACATTCACTAACAAATCTGAGCATTTTCAATATTTGTTGGGGTATTAACTTTATTAAACTATTTCATTTACTTGCAGTGGAATGACAAGGCTTCTAATCTATCTGTACTTAATTGTAATATATTAAGACCTCTGTGTTTCATCTCTTAAAATGATTACAGCAGCTTTCAATTAGGGGGGCCATTTTTCTTTCTTTGAAAAAATGTGCAAAAAAGTACCAAAATATCTGAGAGCTCTCATTTTGTGGGTGAAGGTGGAACGTTAATTAATGTCCAAGTGATCTGTATTTGTCCAGGAAGAAACAGTCCTTCTCATCTGTCAGTATGTCACCTAAAAAAGTTGTGACCAACAAACTTTTGTCAAGTTTATTAAAAAAACCCAAGCCAACCAACCAAACAACCAAACTCCACCTAGGAAATTAAAAAAAAAAAAAAAAAGGAAATATTAGTGTTAAATTTTACAAGTGGCAATTTGAAATAATGAATTTTCTTTATTTACTCTCCAACTGACACATATATTAACCTCTACACAACTAGTATGTTTACAGCAATTGATCAATAATTGTGTATTTACTTGACAAACATTCTAGAGCATCTACTATGTACAATGTGCTAGGCTGAGTAAGACATGGTACTGTTCCACAAAGAACTCACATTTCATTACTGTCCTTTTAAAAAACGTATTTATTTTTATTATAGTAAAATACACATAAAATTTACCATTTTTACCATGTTAAACAGCACAGTTCAGTGGCATCAAGTTCATTCATAGTGTTGTGCAGCCATCACACAATCCATCCCCAGAACTTTCTCATCATCCTGCAATGAAGTTCTGTACCTATTAAACAATAATTCCTCTGTCCCTTCCTCCCTGTCCTCGGTAACCACTAGTCTACTTTCTGTCTCTGATGAACTTGACTATTCTTGATACCTTATATAAGTAGAATAATACAATATTTGTCCTTTCATGTCTGGCTTATTTCCCTTAGCATAATGTCTTCAATCTCCATCCTAGAATTTCATTCCTTTTTAAGGCTAAAATAATATTCTGTTCTAGGTATATAGCACATTTTGTTTATTCTCAATTACTTTAAAGTAGCTAATGTCTCATTTCATTTATTTCAAAGAGATAGCATTAGGCTTTTAAAAATTACTTTAAGCTTGTGTCTATAGTCTCACAGTAGCTCCCCAGATGCCAGTTTTCTGCTTTTGCTGCCACCAAAGTACAAGGTGCTCTCTTTTATGGTTTTAGTTTTCTTTTCTTTTTAACGATTTTATTTATTTATTTGACACAGAGAGATCACAAGTAGGCGGGGTGGGGGGGAGCAGGCTCCCTGCTGAGCAGAGAGCCCGATGCGGGGCTCAATCCCAGGACCCCGAGATCACGACCGGAGCCGAAGGCAGAGACCCAAACCACTGAGCCACCCAGGCGCCCCTGGTTTTAGTTTTCTAAACAATTCCTGACCCTTCTGTCATTTCTCTTTAGAAGTCATCCGGACAGTTACACACACATTCAGGTGTCTTTTTTTAAAGTAGTATTTTCTAGTTTATGTATAGTCAGAAACATTTACAAATTAGGCAATTTCAGGTATGTAAAGAATTCAGTTTGGGGATCAGTTCTTACTGATTTCTTCACTTGGGTACTATCTCCAGTCCACCCGGGACTATTCTGCCACAGTTCATTTTGCTCCAGGACCAATGTGCCTAGCTTCACAGTACGTTTTAGATACCTTTCTCAGTTTCTGACTGTAGCTCATTCTCTCATGTTTTACTACATTCATTTCTCTTTTGTCTTCTGTGGCTCATCGTTTTTCTCAGAGGGACACTTGGTTCAACTTTTTAATGAAACATTTATTGAACTGATCATGGGGAAGAAATGATATGCTAGGTGCTGGATTTTTAATGCCATGACAATCCATTTTCTTGGGAGAAAGTAAGATTTCCCTTATTAACCACCATCAGCTATCCGTTCCCCTTCATTTATGACATATGGGACACAAAAACATTTACCCAGAGGAGATTCCACTTCAAGTGATTTTGTGAGACATTCACCACCATACCTGGTATTAGTTGGGGGTGCAGAGCACCTTGCATCCCTCAGTGTTCAGAAAATATTATTATGCTCATGTAACGACATAGGCTTACCTGTAATACCTATGTAGGTATATAGTTACTATACATTAATTTCAAAACTTTGAAAGAGCAGGAACAATGAATTTAACTGGCATTTTTCAACAGAAAGGCCACTTTAGTAGACCGGAAACCTAAAGGATACTGTTCTTTTCTCAGAAATCTAACAGATTCCTGAGGATTGCTACTTGGAGCTTCTCGGTCTCATTAGTGTCAAACATCTGATTGGCTAGGGACCACAAAACGATATTCCTGATGAATTTAGGAAGGTAGGACATAAATGATGGGGCAAAAAAGATCTCAATACCCGAAAGGCATATTTCTACATTCCCCCCACGACTGAAATGCCTTGGTCATTCACAAACCTGAGCTAGGACCAAATACGAACTTTTCTTGGGAGATATAGGGCCGCCTGGAGAAGTTAAGACTTGACCAGTGGCATCACATTGACTGGAATGGAACCCTGGCGTTTCCCTTTCAGTCAGTCATACACTGCCCATCAAATGGCTTAACTGGCTATCTTTCCCGAACAGATAGTTCATTTACAGCCTTTCTCTGAAGCTGTGAAGTTGCTCTCCTACCTTTAGGGAAGGGAAGAAGGGAGCACGAAGCACAAAAAGGCGGCATCATGAGCTAAATTCTCCATGAATAACAGAAAAAGCAGTGAGCGATACGAATCCCGGATCCAAGGCTCTGCGTGAGCAGATCTAAAACCTGTGCCGGGAAGGGTGCGGGGAGGAGCAGTGAGGGCAAGGAGTAGAAGGAAGCGCTGGTAAATTATCTTGACCAGGCGGCAACTTGGAGACTTCTTCCCGCTGACTAAAACGCACCAACTTTCCTCAAACGGACCACGCGATAGGCAGGGTAGTCAGAAGCGAATACACTCGCCCCCAGCGCCCGCTCACACCCACGGTAGCTTGCCGCATCACCGCCCACGGCGAGTCCTGGAGCCCCCCACCTAGAGCCTTGAAGAAGACCGCGCCAGAGCCGGAAGAGCCCGGAATCCCGCGAAAGGCTGGGCGGGTACATGGCGCGGAGAAAAACGGAACCAACGTACTCTGGTGCGGATTACTGGAGCCGGCAAGGAGCCTGTCAAACCAGAGTTCAGGCACTCAACTCTCCGTACAAGATCTTCCAATTGCCAGTCTTAGGGCGGTCCACACCGCCCCCATAAGAAGAACTCTCCCCACAAGCCTCCGGCTCCGAGCGCCGCGACAACCCGCGTTTTAAAGCGGAAGGACGGCCCTCGTCCCGCCCTCCCTGAAACCAACCGGGGCCTGGCGGGGAGGCACGTTGGCCCAATCACCTCGGCGGGAACTAAGACCAACCAATAGGAGACAGGTACAGGAGGGCGGGCTGAAGGGGTCGTGGGCGCACGCGCAATTGGGAGCGGGGCCTGGATTCGAGGTGGTGTGGGTGAGTTGGGTGTTGGTGGACTCGTGTTGGCCCTCGAAAACCCCGCGTAGCCACTGCCGCCCTCTCCTGTCCTCGCCATGTTCCTCACCCGGTCTGAGTACGACAGGTCTGTGCGTTGGGGGAAATGGGGTCGGGTTGTGGGTGGCCAGGACTGGGGCCCGGTCCCGACCTGGGTTCTGCAGTGTCATGGGGCGCCCCAGGATCCCGATTCTGGCCCGGCCTGGGGAATCTCTTGCCCTCCCTACTGCCCACAGTGATTCTCCAAGCTAGACGCTCGCCAGGTCCTACCGCTGCGTCACTGCTGGGTCCTGACTCGGTGACTCCGTGCGGAAGCGAGAAGCTCCGCTTTGTGCTTGGGAAAGAAAGCTCAGGGGGCCGGGACTCCGACCTTTAACCCGGAGAAGTCCAGGGGTTACCCTCTCCCCCGTTCATCATTTCGTGAGGAGTATGACTGCCTTTTTAGAAAATGTGAGTGTGTTGCCTGAAAGAAAAAGCAGCTAGAGATTCTTTAATGGTTTTCATAATTTCAGCTCCCCTTTCCTTTAGGGAAACAACCTCGTTTTCCGTTTCTTAGTCGTGGAAATAGAGCAGCCTTTTCTTTGATTGAGATGTAGGAGGGCATGCTGGGATGTATACTTTTTGCAGAAGCGTCAAGACATTCTCAGTTTTGCACAGGTAGAGAATGTGGAGTCTGATTTTACAGGAACTGGAATTTAGAGTGGTTCTCAGAAGTTTCCTCATCACAGTGATTCCACTAGACCTAGGCTTTTCTGACTCTTTAAGAAGTTTGTAGCAAGTTAGTTTGTGTGTGTTAAGGCCCGATCTGTTTTCGAAATTAAGGTTCTGAGATTGTATTTATTTAAAAAAACCACACTTTTCAGGGCTTGGGAATGCTGCTTAATATTAAATTGTACATATTTAAAGCGCCTGGGTGGCTCAGTCGTTGGGTGTCTGCCTTCGGCTCAGGTCATGACCCAGAGTTCTGGGATCAGGCCCCGCATCGGGCTCCCTGCTCAGTGGAAGCCTGCTTCTGCCTCTCTCACTCCCCCTGCTTGTGTTCCCTCTCTCTGTGTCTCTGTCAAGTAAATAAATAAAATCTTAAAAATAAAATGTATATATTTATGCAGTAGGCATTTTTACTTTCAGTTTCTGCTTTGGTCAGAAACTATAAAATTTTGGGGTTCCTGGGTGGCACAGTTAGTTAATCGACTGCTTTTGGCTGGAGTCAGGATCCCAGGAGAGCACCACATCTATTGGGCTCCTTGCTCAGCGGGAAGCCTGCTTCTCCCTCCCTCTGCCTGCTATTCTTCCTGCTTATGCTCAGTCTCTCTCTGTCAAATAAATAAAATATTTTTTAAAAACTATGAAAGTTTTGTGTTTGTTTTTTAAGCTGGGAAAGGCAGATTTTTCTTTCCTCCTAGGTGCTTAGAAGTTGCATTTCTTTGTCAAAGTATACTTTGACCCTGTCAAAAGTTTTATTGCCTGGAAGTACCATTTCTTTTTTTTTTTTTTT
>RCUC01084132.1:0-56774 GCA_003697995.1 Taxidea taxus jeffersonii
GGGGGGGGGGGTCATCAAATACACATAACATGAAAATAGACCATACTTTGGGATTTTGAATTATATACATTTAAGCTTTGGGGGCTGAATGGGAGGGAAGACAGTAAGGTGTTCCTTTTCGGAAAAGAGGCTATGACGGCAGGAAATGGCCTGAAGTGAGGCCATTGTTGATATTGTTGATATTCTCACCACTGTACACATCCCGATTAAACAGCAGAAACAGAAGGGCCGAGTGGCCAACATCAGTGACCGGAAGTCACCGTTGGAAAGGGCTAAGCAAAAATATCTCCACGTGTCCCTGGGGTCCCCTCCCTCGGTGGTCCGTGCCCAGAGGCTAGGTGTGTGTTCAGTCTGGCTTCAGAGGCTCCTGCTTCCCATTCCCCTGCTCCGGGCCAGGCTCACACAATGGCAGGAAATGGCTCTAACCGCCTGCCTGCCTTGTGTCTGTGTTTGAGAGAGCAAGAGAGAGAGACTGAGGGTTGTGTCAGTTGGTGATTTTCCGGTGTACTAGACACTTCAGGTGGAGTCCAGGAACTCTGAAAAGACAGGAAGTGTAGCTGCTCACACACATTCCAACCCTGTTTCTTCCAGGTCAGAAATTCCAGCTCCCGCTTTGAGTGAAGTCACCCCTGAGACCCCCTGTTTGCTTGGCACGTTGGAGCCCTAAACCCGTGCCCGTGTGAACACAGTGGGAAGGCATTTGCCCTCTGAGTTCCTCCTCACTTCCCTTTCTCTGAAAGCACAGACTGATTCAAAAGACTGGACTGGGCCATGAGGGAGGAAGCAAGACTCTATGACAGACCAGCCAGGTTGACCTAACACCTACCTCCTGATCAGGCTGGGGGGCCAGAGGAGAGGGGAACCAGAAACCAAGTTGCTGCCTTGTTTTCCTGCCTTCATAGAACTGTTTTGCCTATTTTTCTGGGAGGTAGCAAATGGGAATTGATAAAAAGGGAAGAGAAACCATTGTTTGGGATGTGAGCAGCTGGGTGTGGGTCCCTGTTGAGGGACGTCAGGTCGCTAAGCTTCTGTTCATTCCACGCCTCTTAAGAAACTCAGTTGACACACCAACATGTGGGAACAGGGAGCTTTTTTTTTTTTTAAGCCTTTCGATAGAAGGCAAAGGAAAAAAATAGGTCTCTTGATTCTTTTCTTTGAAAGGGACGACCACACTGGCGGAAGAGGAACATTGAAGGCAAACAGTACCTCAGCAACATGGGGACACGAAGCACCTACCTGCTGCCCAGCATGGCGACCTTCGTGACTTCCAACAAACCTGACCTCCAGGTCACCATCAAAGAGGAGAGCTGTCCGGTGCCTTACAACAGCTCGTGGCCCACTCTACCAGACCTCCCCCTCCCTCCCTCTGTGACCCCAGCGCCCAGCAGCAGTCGGCCGGACCGGGAGACTCGGGCCAGCGTCATCAAGAAGACATCGGATATCACCCAGGCCCGCGTCAAGAGCTGTTAGGCCTTCGACTTCCCCCAGTGGTTGTTGGGATTTCTTGGCTTTGTTTTGTTGTTTGTTTGTATTTTATTTTTTTCCTCTCTGACGCCTATTTTAGACAAATCTAAGGGAAAAAGCCTTGACAATAGGACATTGATTGCTGTGTCCAACTCCAGTACTGGGGCTTCTCTTAAACTCAGGACTCCAGCCCATTGGTAGACGCGTATCTCTAGAGCCTGCTGGATCTCCCAGGGCTGCTCCCTCAAGTTCAAGGACGTCATAGGACCAACACTCACACGGGCAGCGAGGTGCTGCATTGCCTGCGGTCAAGGCCAGCATGGTGGAGTGGATGCCTCAGAACGGATGAGAAAATGTGAACTAGCTGGAATTTTTTATTCTTGTGAATATGTACATAGGGCAGTACTAGCGACGCGGCCGTCTGCTTCTGCACCTTATCTTAAAGCACTTACAGATAGACCCTCTTCTTGTGACCTTGCTCTATTTCTCAGCACATTCAGCGCTCCCCTCCCCACCCCCAAACCATGGCCCTTTGTCCCGCTTCCCGGCCCATCCCATCCAGTTCCTTTCCTCCTTTTCCTCCCCGCAAAGGCTGTGTTCCACATCCCTGAGGAGGAGAAGAAGAAAAGGAGCTTCTCCACAGAGACCCGTTTTTAAGACTGCTTTAAAAGAAAAAAAAAAAAAAGAAAAGAAAGAAAAAGAAAATCTAATCTGCTGTGCTTGAATGCCACGCGGTACAAAGGAAAACTATCATGGAGATATTATGCAAATTCCCAGATTTGAAGACAAAAATATTCTAATTCTAACCAGAGCAAGCTTTTTTATTTTTTATACAGGGGAATATTTTATTCAAGGTAAAATTCTAAAGAAAATATAATTGTTTTTTATCTTTTCTACAGCAAATTTATAATTTTAAGATTTCCTTTTCTTGTTTATCAGCAGTTGTTATTACATCCTTGTGGCACATTTTTTTTTAATTTTGTAAAGGTGAAAAAGCTTTTATGAGCTCATGTAGCAATCAAATTATCCTGTGGATTGATAATAAATGAATATGATATATAGTTAAATTTTTAATGGGCATTATGCCTGACTTTGTCTGTGTCTGCTTGAGAGTACCACCATGGGACAGGGGTGGCAAAGCGTCAGTGCTTCTTGGGGATCAAAACTTTCTCCCGTTTCAACCACAAGAAGCCCTGAAAGGGTCCTGACTACGAAGATCAAATAGCCTCCTGTTTTGAGTGTTCGCCCCGAGCCAGGGGCTCGGCTGCACGTTTGGATGAACTACCTTCTTCACTCATCAAGGTCGTGTCCCAGATAGGGACCAAGTTCCATTTCACGTGGAAGAAATGGAGGCTTCAAATAAAAAAAGCCTTTCCTCAAGGTCACCTGGGTAGTAAGAGTCATGGGCGTGAGTGAAGGCCAAGTCTGGTGTGACTGTGAGGGAGTCCAGAGCTACCCCACTATGTCTTCTCTACTGTGGGCACATTCCACCCACCGCTGTGCTTTTCCTGTTCTTATCCATAGGTTTATGTGTATGATGGAAACTTTATATTTATGTCACATAGCAGGCCCATGGGCAAGACGTTTCCAGTAACAGGAAATACCCGTTGGGCTTCTGGTCCACCTCAGTCTTCTTTCCAGGACCCGGGACCTTGGAGAAGCCATCTTTAGTTCTTAGGGCATGCCTTTTTGCACGATAGAACTCCAGACTCCTTCACCCGTTTGTCATTTCAAGGTGCGTCCCTGACCTAGGGAGAACCACTGCACGAACCTCTCATGTGTCCATGATGTCTATAAAATCAGAAAACCAAAACTTACCTGCCCATCTACTCATGGGCGTTGTGGAGGGGATTGCTAAGTTAATCTTTGAAAAGGTTCTTTCAGTGAAAGGACAGAGAGCTATTTTTATGCTTTTCTCCATGTGTGGCTGCAGACATAATTAGTGGTCATAAAATTATCCAGCTCAGAACAGAAATTAACCGAAGCATTTTACTGGTTGATGTGTTGGTTGAAATGCCGCATCTTGATGGTTGACTGCTTCTGTGAGGAGCCCTTTTGTTGACTGTGTTTACCTCAATTTCATGGGGAAGCCTCACTTTCTTAGTGAAAAACGTCCTGAAGAGGAAGGAGATGCTCCCAGCCTCTTAAGCCCTCTGTTCTTCAGTGTAGACCTGCTCTTCTCCCGAGTCCTAAATAAAGAAGTCCGGTTTCTTGTGACTTCTAAGTCCTCTTATTTAGTCATCCTGTTTTAAAATAAATTGAAAAAATGACAGCAGAAAGTGGCCCTAAGCCACGTGGTCTGGCAGTCAGAGGGTTAAGGGTGGCTCCTGATCCCCGGCCCCCAGAGGAACCAGCTCACATCCTGCCATCCTGCCCCTTTCCGCTGCCCTGCAGCTCCCAGCCGCTATCTCCGCTTGCGCCCTCCTCCTCTGGGGCTGTAACCACACTCTCAGCAGTGTACCAGCTGAAAGAAAATTCGGGATTTAGAATGCACAGTGGAAGTACTAAAAAGATCATCATCTGCTGCATCATTTCTAAGTGTTACTTGCCGGGAGTGTAGGAAGACCAGCTAGTTCTACGAAGCCCAGGGTTGACGTGAGGAAGAAAGGCAAATGAGAGGGCGCATCTCAGGGACTCAAGCCTCAGACCTTGTTGTTGTCAGTTGGAGGAAGTACCAGGGACACGTGCTTCATTTGGCCAGCATCTGTGTGAGCTGATAGGCTTTTATGATAGGTGTGGGTGTGTAAGTAGCAAGTTCAGTGTTGGCAACCTTTGGGACAATCATCTCCATTCTCTGCAATTGGCACTCAGGTCTCTTCCCTGATAACAGGAGCTTGGTAGAGCTGTGAACTGTGAATCCAGGGACAGCAACTCCCTCCCGGCCAGAAGGCTGAGAGAACCCAGCCCAGCCTCGAGCTGCAGAGGGCTTCCAGAACCCCGTTTGCAAATAGCTAAATAAATCCATGCTCAAGCGTAGCATTTTTTCAATGTTTTGATGAAGTAGCTGGCCAAAGGAGGTGTTTAGTCTATTCAAATGTATTTATAGAGAAGAAGAAATACACATGGGTAAGAAATACACACACATCCACTGGACATCAAAACCCCCAAACAGTATCCATTCCTTTTTCTTCACATCTAAAGTATATTAAAAACTATCAGGGACCCGCTACTGAGATAAACATTTTAGAAGTGAGGAAGATTATTAGGGATTCAGTCTCAGGATGCTGAATTTTAACACTTGTACTTTGGGAAATGTTTTGAATGTATATGAAAATGATGTTAAACTCCTGCGGCCTCCCTGCTGCCCTAAGCCGGAGAGAGGGACCACCAGGCATTCCATTTCCTTGAGGCCATTCTTTGAACGTTGAATTCATTAGATTTTTAAAAAGCCCCTGTTAGGGACGCCTGGGTGGCTCAGTTGGTTAAGCAGCTGCCTTTGGCTCAGGTCATGATCCCAGCGTCCTGGGATTGAGTCCCGCATCGGGCTCCTTGCTCGGCAGGGAGCCTGCTTCTCCCTCTGCCTCTGCCTGCCTCTCTGTCTGCCTGTGCTCGATCTCTCTCTCTCTCTCTCTCTAATAAATAAATAAAATCTTAAAAAAAAAAAAAAGCCCCTGTTATTCTAGATGTGGACAAACAGACCCAGGTAAAAGGTGAGAATAAGAACCCCGCTCTTCTGCCAGATTTCTACTGAAGAAAGCCAAAAAGGGTGCTAGGAAGAGGTTTTCAATGAGGCAGCCAAGGCGGGTCCCTGGCACGCAATGCCAGGTATCCGATGTCTCCGCACTAGTTTTGGTTTGGAAAGAGAACAGAAATCGGTTTTGACCTGGTGGTGTTCAGCTACCTCATGCTAAAATTCCACGCAGTGGCATACCCAGGGCCAGGATGATCAGAGCCAGCGGGACCCGACCCTTGACCAGCCAAGGGGGCCAGGAGCCAGCTCACCATCTGTTCCCAGAGCAGTGGACCCCTCCCCAAGAACGTCACGGCCCGCGGGACGGGCACGTTTGCATCCCAACATGACGAACGAGGTTGGCAGTCACCCCCAGAACCTCCTCTTCCTTCCATGGGATCAGCCATCCCAGTATCAAAAGAACAGGGCTGGAACTCTTGGCCGCGCCCCCGGGGAATGTGGCTAGCTGCAGACCCGGAAGTGCCAGGGGAAATGTTCCCTCCTGTCCATCCGGACACTGACCCTGGCCCCTGCTGCAGCTCAGGCACCCCTGGCTGTGCTGTGGGGACAAATGAGGGTTTGCAGAGGTTTCCTCCTGTGGCCGCACCAGCAACAGGTGCAGGGGCTCCGGGTCTCTCCTCCTGAAAATAGTGCCAGGAAGGAAGGAAGTGGCCAGGCCTAATAGCTGGTTTTAGCAGAAATGTTAAATCTGTCCAAGAACTTGAGTCATGCTGTGGAAGGATCAAGATGTAGGACATTTCAGGGTGCACACGGTCTGAAAAGCATTTTCTGGAGTCCTCTGACCAATTTCTTACCGGGAGAAGCTGCACATGAACTTCTGTTGCTCTAAGCAAGCTGCTCCTTGGAGATTTGGTCTGTTTCTCTGGACCTGCTTGATAAATGCGTCGGAACGGAGAATGCTGGCTCCACGAGAGGTCCCATGCCGGGACTGCGTAAGCGCCCTGCGGTGAACCCCTAACACGCATGGCTGGAGAAGCACCACCCTCACACGCAGCAGCCTGCACGGCAAAAGCAGCTGATTTTAGTAACACGGCTGTTTTTGCAGGTGTGGAAAATTCCAGAGTGATTGCGCCTCTCGGTTTCAGTTTTGGTTGAGAAGAATGTTTTAAAATCTAAACACCCAAACACCCGTCCCCATGAATCATCAGGGAAAGAGAATACCCAAGATGTTACATCTGTCCGGAGCCTGGGTCATAGATCAGAGAAGGCTTATACTCTCCAGATTCTCTCTAATGCACCAGTTCAAAGGTGCTGACATTTCCAATCCCCAAGTTTTGTTTGAACCCACTGTCTGAAGTTTCAGGAGAACCTTAGCAGCTAAGAGGGGTGAGTTCCTTGGCATTAGGGACCTAATCTATCAGGAAATAGAAATGGCTTAGAAATAACATTGATAAATATCCTCTAGGGGTGGCTGGGTGGCTCAGTCAGTTAAGCCTCCCACTCTTGGTTGCAACTCAGGTCACGATCTCAGGGTCATGGGTTCGAGTCCCATGTCAGGCTCCACGCTGGGTGTGTAGCCTGGTTATAATTCTTTCCCTCTCCCTCTGCCCACCCCTGGAAAAATAAAATAAAGATATTCTCTAGAGTTCACTCTTCTGACTCCTGAAGAGATTATGGACTTGGACTTCTCTTGCGTTCCCCACGGGATCTCGTGCTATAAATTCTGCAGCACCTTTTTTCTCTGCGAAGTTGACAAATCGTAGTTTTAATGTAATTATGAAATACAGAAGAGATTTCATTTCCCAAGCTGAGCTCTGGCACATCCAGGGGATAGACACAGGAATCTTGGTAAAGGTGTGAAATACAGCTCAAAGCCTTTGCCCAAATTCTACCTGATGGGTTCAGGGATCATTTGCAACACGGCCATGATATAGGAAGGAAACCACAGGCTGGTTTCATCGATTCATGCTTGCCAACTATTACTTGCAAGGCTGATTTAAAGTAACACAATTCCAAATGCCTTTCTGTAGCCCCACATGAATTTAGCTAGGGTAGCCCATCATGTTGGTTTGCCCAGGACTGAAGGAGTTCCCGCAATGTGGGACTTCAGTGCTACAACTGGGAAAGTCTCAGGTAAGCTGGGAGCTTAAATTTAATGTGAAGATGTCACGTTGTGTTCTTTGAAGATTTTCTAAGCCCATGAAGAGGCATCATTGAGGGCATATCGTTGATGAGTCTATTAGGAATGCGTTAATTTAGTGGTAGTGTTCTGTTAAGAAAAATAGATTCGGGACAGCTGTATGGCACAATCAGTTAAGCATCCAGCTCTTGGTTTCAGCTCAGGTCATGATCTAGAGGTCATGAGATCGAGTCCCAAATGGGGTTCCTCGCTCAGCCCAGAGTCTGCTTAAGACTTTCTCACCCTCTCCCTCTGCCCATCCCCCCAATAAATAAATAAATCTTAATAAAAAAAGAAAAATAGATTCATTCATTCAACACTGTGTACTACATTCCCACTCTTTGCCAGGCCTTTCTCAGTGTTAGAGAACTATATAGACATGAACAAAACCAAGTCCTTGTTCCAGTGGAGCTTAAATTCTAGGAGGGGTGGACATTCAACCCAGAAATCATCTTCGAGTGACAATAAACTATGGAGAAAAATAAAGCTGGATAAGAGAGATAGGGAGTGAAAGGGGGATATTTAAACTTTCATTTTAGAGCTTAAAGGGTCAGTTGAAATGATGGCAGTTGCAAAGGCCCGCAGTTAGTGGGAAAGAAGGAAAACAGTGTGTATCAGCAGGGTTCAGTTGCAGGAAACAGAAACCACTCTAGCTATTTTAAGCAGAAAGGCACTGAACAGAGAGAAGCAGGTGTTTCTAGCATTGTGTGGAAGGCTGGAGGAGCCGACTTTCGGGCTGCTTCCACATCTGCCATGGCTGTGAATGTTGGCGATCAGGAGGCTGTCCCTGGAAACACATGGCTGTCCTTGAAATATAAGAATCAGGAAGTCCCTGTCACCCGCATTCTGACTATCTCCTGGCGCCCATGAATTAGTGACCGGAAGCCCCAGTGTCTCCAGTCATGTTCTCCAAGGTACAGCCAAATCAGCAGGAAGGTGGATTTTGCTGTCATGATGACTTCCGGTCTCATGGAAATGCATCTAATTAGTTGAACATCACTCACAGTTAGAAGCCCAGATACAAAAAAGACTAGGAAACATGGTGCTAGATTTCAAAGCTCTCCATTAGAGAAAGGCACACTAGAAGGAATTGAGAATGGGTACTCAGTGCCTACTCAGGACATCCATGCACCTCGAAGAAGCCACTCTTTGCCAAGGACACCAAAAAAGGTAGGAAATCCCAGGTAAGACTGTCCAGGGAATGGAGACTTCATCCTGTGTAGCCAGGGTATATGGGAAGGCAACATCGTGTAGTGGGAGGAGGTTAGGTTTTTGAAATCAGATAAACCTAGGTTCAGCTCTCACTTATTGATGACTTTGGGCAATCTCCTAAGATCTATGAGAAATGGCTTCTTTGTATATAAAATGGGGTATTAGCACCTCACTTGGAAGGATGTTGTAGGCATTAAGTAAGATGATGCTATAAAAATATGGGGCATATTGTAGGCATTCAATTTTATCCACCATACAACTTGTATATAAAATAGTTAATATCCAGATTTTGGAGTGCTGATTCCAAATTGCCCATTCTTTCCCAGACTTAGATTAATTCAAGGATTTGCCACTGAGGACCCCAGAGATCAAGCGCATAACCCCAGTTTCTACGTAGCTAAAATCAATGAGTCTCATTTTTTTGTTTGTTTGTTTTTTAAGATCCTGGACCATACTTTCTGGGGACAAGCTAATTCTATTAGTGGCTTAGAAGGAGCTAAGAAAACATTCCTTTTGGGTAGAAGTTGAAAGGGTCAGAACCTGCTGGTAGTTACTTTTAATTTTAACAACATACACCCAACCAAATTTTGTAAATGCCCTATAAAACCACCAAGCGGAATTAAATAAACGTTTGATTATTGAGGTGGCTCTGATTGGCTTCATTCTGGGTCAGCAGTGTAATACCCATCCATCACGGACCAGTGTGCTCTGTATTTCCCACAAGATGCATGTGATGCTTGATATTTGACTCAGCAATTCCAAAAGTAGGTGTATTTCAACACACTTATAAAATAGCCTAATAAACAATTAAGCTTTTGTGTTTTCTTGATATATTCCTACCCTCTCCTAGAATGTTATCGCGCCTCGCGGATGGGACAAGGAAACTTACATGGCAGATGCTTTGTCAGAGCCCAAACATATACCAGGTAGGAGGGCAGGAGTACTGCCTTCCAGGGCCTCTTTTTGCCTGAATTGATTAACATTGGGGCTGAGAAAGCTCTGGAAAAAGAGCTAGAAGAGTGTGTCAGAGACTAGATCCTGCGATGTGACCAGCTGGAGCCGTAAGGACTCTGAAGGTGATAAGTGAACAGGTGAGCTGCTCTCAGTAGGGTCAAGACTCTTGCTTGAGGCTGTAAGGACACTTGGCCACGCTTGAGCAGTGTGTGTCCCCGAAGGAGAGAATGGGTGAAGGTGTGGAAAGCTACCACCTAAGGACCCATCTACCTCCTTATTTCCTTAGCCAGTGGTTTGATGAGCTGTGGCCTGAGCCTGAGTGGCAGATCAAGTAGAATGACAGGAACTACCCTAGAAAGGACAGAGGCAGGAGGCCAGGAGAAGCTCTCAGACATTCTGGAGTAGGATCACATCAGTGGAACATGTAGCAGCCATAACCAAGGAATGAGAATTTGGCTAAAAGTCGCAAGGCCGTAGGGCTGGCAGCTGGCGCAGGAAGCAGCAGCTCCAAGACTAGAGATGGCAGAAGTGTACTGAGTAGATTGGTACACAGAGCAGAGAACAGAGACTAGATACTAGATATTAGTGCCAGAGAGACCTCAGAAACTGGTGGTAGTAGTGACAGGGGGTTATGCTTCTGAAAGCCTTGGGTTGCATAGGCTGGACTTCCAAGTTTAGGACAGTTAGTCTATGTGTCATATGGCATCATTTGTATAAAGGTTGGGAAACATTGGGGCATTCAGCTTATAAATGAATAATAAAAACATTGTAGTGTGACCATAATGATGTAAAGGTATATTTCTTTCATTGCTTCAAGATTTTCAAGACGTCCCCTCTTGTCTTTTTCTTCACCTCCAGAACTGCGTGGACCACCACTGCTTCTCTGTGTGTCTGATTCTCTTCCAGAAGCAATACTTCTCTTAGTGCTACATTGAAGACCCTACAGGGAATCAATACCACACACACAGGCCCTCTGAGGGAACTCTCTTGAAGGATGGGCTGCTTCCAGCAAAGGATAAATGGGGAAACTTCAACAAAAGCACTGATGGTGAACATTTAATGTATGGAATTGTGTAGTAAAGACCAAAACAAGGATGGGGACGTGATCAAATAATAGTATATAAACAGGATGTGTTCTGGCCAAGGGGGAAGAATGGTAGAAGGGAAAGAGAAGGGACAATTGTCGCATTCATTACTCATTCTCTAGTATTATTCATTATATCAATGATCTTGATAGTTATGGGGTAAAAGTCCTATCATACCACTTAAAATGGACAGAACAGACAGTAAAAAGTTAAGAAAAAGAGAGAACAAAAGTATTATGAAAGGCATAAGTCTAGAAGTATCCAAATATTCCTGCATCAAAACAACTATGACAAAATAACTTGATCCAATATTACGGCTGCTATGGACAGAATTTGTGTCTCTCCAAAATTCATATGTTGAAGCCTCTTCCACCATTAGGATGGTATTAGGAAGTGGGGCCTCGGGAGGTGATTAGGTCACAAGGGTAGAGCCCTCATCAATACTATTCATGCCCTGATGAGAGAGGCTCCCCGAGAGCTTCCTCCTCCTTGCCACCATGTGAGGACACAGCAAAACACAGCCATCTGGTGCCTTCATCTTGGATTTCCCGCCTCCAGAACTGTGAGAAATAAATTTCTGCTGTTTATACGCCACTCAGTCTATAGTATTCTTGGTACAGCAGCCTGAATGGACTAAGACAATGGCTCTGGAAATTACTCAGTTCAGGGATTTGGAGCAGAGGATGAGGAAATGTTCACACACGAGAATCTGAGAAGAGGAAAGTGTGTGTCTAGAAAGAAAATAGTGCTTGGTCTCATGGCTTTGATTTGGTTTTTGTTACCTGATTACATCTATTTTGCATTTTATAAACATTTCAATAGTGTATGAGATTTTATGATGATAAAAAGAGAAAAAGGGTTCAAAGGGGTTAAGAAGCACTCATCAAAGGAATTTCCATATTTGGAGGAAAAGTGCAGCCACCTGAAATCAAATCTCTTCATACAGACCTTAAATTCAACAGGAAAGAAAACCATCCATGGTTCATGACTTCAGCTTTAGAAGAGAAAGAATACCTCAAACTTCAAATTACTAATAAGTAGAGAAATGAACACCATATTCCAAAAGAGTTCCTATCACTTGTCACTATAAGCTGGCAACAGAGTGTAGGAGAGAAGAGACTTAAAATCTCTGTGGAAGAGAGTAAAGAGACAAGAAAGGAACTAATGAGAAAACTTAGGATCTTGCAGAAATGACATACAAATATGGCATGATGGCTCTGCTCCCCTTACTGTCCACTAACAACATTTTGCCTCACTGCACTGACAGCTAAGGGCTGAGAATATTCTTGAATTAGGAACTCTGTTACAAAATGTCCAGGAAAATAAAGAAAAATCAAACTAACTCCATAAAGAGTTGCTATTAGAAGAACACAGAAAATGAGAATCACAGCAGTCGAACTGATAAAAATTCTCCATCCCAAACCAATCACAAAGCAGAAGAAAACAGTATAGTAACACTCTCTTACTTCAGTAAGGGAGATATTTAGGAAAACATCAAAATCACAAATTTAAAAATTAAGGCCATAAATGGGCACAAAATAGGAAGAAATGCAACAAGAGTTGATTGACTTATGGAAATAAACTGAAGAAAAATGCAAAAACTTTTCAAAAATGAAAAACAAATACAAAGTGCTCAAAAGAGAACAGATTTGGGTGTTACATGATTTCAGCACTGGAGGAGGGCAGATAAGTAATCGAGAGAATGAAAATAAAATTAAGAAAGGTGTAACCAGGATTGAAGACAATGTGATTGAAATGGAAGACAGGCAAATGAGGTCCAACATACATACAGTAGCAGCTCTTGAAGAAGAAAAATAAAGCAATGAAACGTAACTATAATTAAAGAAAACTCCTCAGAAATAAGGAAAACTGTAAATCAGTATTTGAAAAGGCTATTACATATCTAGGAAAACTTATCTAGAAAGAGACATTTTGAGACAGCTTCTAATAAACCATGAGATTTTAAAGACACACACACACACACACACACACACATGCCCGCATATACACACACACATGCACACACAATCCTCAGAGTCTGTATTAATATGCCTGTATTAATAATAGCATACCTCAAACTGGTGACTTAAAACAATGTAAATTTCTTTTTCTACAGTGCTAGAGTCCAGAAGTCCAAAATCAAGGTGTCAGCATGGCCGTGTTCCCTCTGAAGGCTCTAAGAGAGAAACTTCTATGCTTTTCTCAGCCTCTGGTGACTCCCGGTGTTTCTTGGTTGTGGTAACATCACTCCAAACCTCTCTTCTGTCTTCATATGGCCTTCTCCTCATTGTCCCTCTGCATTTCTTCCACTGCCTCTCAAATTTATGTCCCTGTCCTTTTCTCTTATAAGAACATGTGTCATTAAATTTAGGGACCATCTGGGCAATCCAGGATGATCTAATATCAAAACTCTTAATTACACCTGCAAAGACCCTTTTTCCAAATAAGGTAACATTCACATGTTCCAGGGACTCGGATAGATGTATCTTTGTAGAGTCACTCTTCAATCCAGTACAGGGCCTCCTAACTAAATGGTCAAATCACTTATAAGGGTAAGAATATTAAACTGACATCAGACTTCTCATGAGCAACTTATAAAGCCAGTCAATAAAGGACAGCATTCTTAAGAAGCCCAAGAACAAAGAGTGTGAGCCAAAGATTTTCTATCCATCCAAGCTGTCCTTCAAATACCAAGGTTAAAGGAAATGGTTTTAACCTGCAGTAACACAGGGAATACCGTACACATGTGCTGTAGGGCTTTTCTAGAGCAGAGAGAGCATGTGCCAAGCACGAGCAAGGGGAGAGTAGGCAGAGGGAGAAGTAGGCTCCCTACCGAGTAAGCAGCTCGACGTAGGACTTGATCCAAGGACCCTGGGATCATGACCCGAGCCAAAGGTGGACGCTTAACTGACTGAGCCATTCAGGCATCCCTAGAGGAAGAGTTTTATCTAACCAAGAGATAAGTGGAAAACTTTAGCCAGAGAATTAGTGGTAAAAATCTATCTTATGATGTAATTTTATCATATTAACATATCAATATTAGTTAATTATTATATGATCTATGTTGTAATATATTTAATTGCACAGCTAAGACTAAAACAAGGGTGAGGATATGGCTTGAAGATCAATATCTCTATATTTTATGTTTCGGAAAAGTAAAAATAAAATAACGAAAAAAAGGGAAGGGAGAGAAACAGGAAGGTAGAATAGTAAAATTGACAGTTGTATAGTTAATAAGTGAAGAAAGGTACAAATGGACATAAAAGATGGCAAAGTCTCAGTATGAAAAAATAAGGGAGTTAATTAAGGGCACCATAAATGGAACAAATAGAAAAGCAGCCACTGGAACAAACACACAAACATTCTGAAATGGCAAAAACAATGAAAAGAAAATAAATAGCAGAGAAAATATGCCCAATTAAGTAGGAAATACAGTAACTATAACACGTGCCTAATTATACCATAGTTTAATAGGCTTGACATTAAACATGTAAGTCATATCAGGTAATAGAATGGACTTTGCTGGTTTCTTCTCTTGTCTTGCTATGGGGACAAATGTGCCAATTCTCAGATTAGCTCACAAGACAAAAGCAGATCCCGTATTATATTTAATAGACACACCCCAAACAGAGTGATTCAAAAGACCCAAAATTTTAAAAAGGCCAAAAATACACCAGAAAAATAAAAACAATAAGAAGACAGGGTAGTGACTCATAATAATTAAAGTGAATTCAGGCCAAAAAGCTTTAAAAGAGACCAAAAAACACACTTAAGGCTGATCACCACAATTCACAATGAAGAGAAACCATAAACATCTACACACCATGTAATACAGCAACACCCAGCACAAAGCAGAAATTATGTGAGATGAGGATAGAGGATGGAAAACAGATTTTCACATGACATATTCAGCATGACAGGTATAATGGAAGGAAAATAAAGATATAAGTGTTTTGGAACAACTTAATAAGTAATAAGGTAGAACTCGCATATATATTTAATACTGTGCTCTCATAATAGAGATTCCATCTTCTTTTCAAGTGTTATGAACACGGATCGTTTGGGAAACCTTGTCGAACACTCCTACTTAGAGTGGCGCTCGGTGAAGCTGGGCAACCTGGCAGACGTCTGCTTTCACTGAGTGAGACGCATGGGCAGGGAAACGAGTTCCTACTTTCCCGACACAACTCAACGAATACCTCCTTTGGAAGGACAGCTTGTGGGATGCTTAAAATACAAAAGGCCTTCACACACCTGTGTGTAGGGACTGATGACTCGTCCACGTCTCCAGACCTCCCGAGGTGGTCCCGGGTGGTCTGCGCTGTGGCCGGTGAGATGTACCGGCTCATCACATCGCCATTCGGCAAGGTCAGTGGCAAACTCGGGAAACTACAGGCTGGTCGGATGTGTCACAGGGGCAGGAAACAAAAGCTGAGCGTGGCCCCCACAGCAGAGACCCCGTACCCTGTACGGTGTGAATCCACAAGCATTTATTTTGATATTGAGTAATTCCTTTTTTTTCTTTTATAATAAACAATTTGGAGAGCAAGGTGAGTTTTACCAAGCACACAGGTACAATTCTGTATATCACTGTGACGCGGTGCTTTTTATTGACATCAAAGGTCTGTTCTTCTAAATGATGATTTTCATTTTCAACAGCGGTGCCCCTGGGAAGGGCCATCGGTTCTGGGGGGATGGCACCACTGCTCAGCCTCGGCCGTGTCGGTGGCCAGAAAATTCCATGACCTCCGAGCGTGCTGTGCCATGCAGAGACAGTGGGTGACGGAAAAGGAGTCCTTTTCTCGTAAAAGAAATCAACCGGAATAAATAAGAGATATCCGAGAGCTTGCGTCGAATGTAGAGGATTTCGAGGCCAGACGTGAGACGAAAGGGTTTCTAGCTGCCCTGGAAGAGATGTTGTTCTTTTCTATCCAGTAACCAAATGCTGCCAAGGCGGGTGGAGTGGAGGCCTGTGATCTTGTTTGCTTTCCTTCCGTCTGTGGCTGTGGGGTACAGCCCCCTCACCCCCATTCTCACCCTGGGGCTGGCTCTCAGGGAGAGGCACTGAGTCCCCCCCAGAATGACTCTTCCCGACACCTGCATCTTGGCCTGGTTTGGTGTTGCCCTCCTGTGGAGGTTCTTGTCACGTATTTCTAGACCCGGGGGGCTTACCTGTCTTTCTCAAAGCTGGGAATTTTTCCAGAGGCAGCAGGGCAAAGCTCTTACTGCTGAGACAGGAAGGGAGGGGTTTTGCCGTAGGAGAGCTTGTAACCATGATTAAAAGCTTCTTGCTTTATGATTTTATTCGAAAAGGAAGAAACAAAATACACCCCCAACAAACAAACAAACAAAAAACCCATACACACGAACACACGAAATTGCAGGCTACTTTTCTAGGATGAATTCCTAATTCCTATTATGAGAGGTGAGTTGGTGTTTCACAACAACCAAGTCACTAAGTCCAGGGAGGTTCAAGGCCCCAGAAGAGGGAGACTCCGTTTTAGCAGAGCCCCGGAAATACGCGTTTGCCCAGGAGCCTTCAGGAAGCCAAGTCGGATCGGAAAGGAATTAGTCTCGTGGTATTTCAGGCAGGAAGTTTAAAATAAACATTAACTATTGTCTTCTTTTTCCTTTTTGGATTGTCTTTCCCTCCACACGGTGATTTGAATTCTGTTATCTGTAGGGTTTGAGCTGGACGGGGAGTTGGGAATACAGAAAGTATAGAGCTAGACATAACTTTTTAGCAGGTAGATACTGTTCCAGCTCTGTGGGCTAAAGAGAATTCTCAAGGCCTTGTGAGTTTCTTCAATATTTTATTTTTTTTTAAGATTTTATTTATTTACTTGACACAGAGAGAGAGCACAAGAGCATAAAGTAGGGGGAACGGCAGAGGGAGAGGGAGAGGCAGATTCCCCATTGAGCAGGAAGCCCGATGCAGGGCTTCATCCCAAGACCCTGGATCATGACCTGAGGCAAAGGCAGATGCTTAACTGACTGAGCCATCCAGGCACCCCTGGCCTTGTGAGTTTTGAGAGCTGTCATATTTCCTCTAGTTCAAGGCTCACTTTATTTTTTTCTTCCACATGTTAACTCTTACGGAATTGTAATGCACATCCTGTCAACAATATCTGCCAGCTGCTGCGCAGCAGGGTGAGGTGCCCGCATGGTTGCCATTGCCAATGGCCACACACACAGACTGAGCCAACATACAAGTACCTCTTCACTTCGTCACTTCCGTTTCTTTATTTGGTGGCACCACATACTCTTAGCTTAGCTTTGTGTTCCTAATGGTCACTGGAAATGACTTCACAAAGATTACACTGCTTTACTGAGTTGAAACGAACATAGGTCACATATGCGTAAGATTGGCTAGCACATGCCAAGCTCTACAAATCGCCTCACCGCACAGAGCGGGTTAAAAAGTTTTCAAAGCTAGGGGAACTTGGTATGACCGCTCCGTGCGGTTTTTTGTTAAAAAAAACAAAACAAAACCCTGTTATTCAAAATCCAGAATCTACAGAAAATTTCTAGTGACTTTCAGTAGAAGGTTTATGTTTATGTTTATCCTTAAAAAAGGAAAAACAAAATTATAAGTTTAACCAAAGAGGAAATGCCAATACATCCCTAAGGATTCTCCACGATGCCTCCAAATTACATGATCAATCTTAAGTGTGTTATTAAGGCCAAGCTCTTCATTGTGGCTGAAAAGCAGTAAGTCTCCACAAGATTATGAATAACTGGGGGGGGGGTTCCAAAATGATCTGGAAGAATAGTCTCTGATTATGAAATAAGCCAGGGTGAGGCTTTGGTAATTGTGAACAGTGGAGGGTCTGTGTGTCTAGAATCACTTTTTTTTCCCCTGTGGACATCCATTGTTTCAGCACTATTGGTAGAAAAGACTGTCTTTCCCCATTGTATCACTTTGTTCCTTTGTCAAAGGAACTGATCCTTTGTCAAAGATCAGTTGACTATGTCGATGGGGGTCTGTTTCTGGGTTCGCTGTTCTGTTGAACATTGATCTGCTTGTTCTTTTCACCAATACCACACCTTCTTCTTTACTATAGCTTTAGAACAGGACTTGAAATCTGGTAGGGTCAGTCCTCCAATTTTGTTCTTCTCCTTCAATACTGTATTGGATATTCTGGATCTTTTGCTTCTCCGTATAGACTCTAGAATCAGGTTATTGGTATCCACAAAATAACTTGCTGAGATTTTAGTGGGATTGCCTTGAACTTATAGACCAAGTTAGGAAGAACCGGCATCTTGAAAACCTTGAGTCTTTCTATCCACGAACATGAAACATCCCCCCTCATTTACTATTTATTTAGTTCTTCTGATACTACTCCTCAGAGTTTTATAGTTTTCCTCATATAGATCTTGTACATATTTTGTTAGATTTGTACCTAAGTACTTCACTTTGGGAAGTGCTAATGTAAATAGTATTATGTTTTTAATTTCAAAATCCACTGTTCATTGCTGGTTCATAGGAAAATAATAGCAGCATGTAATTGCATAGATAAGCAAGTCCTAAAGAATTTAAGAGAATATACAGTAAATTTAGCCCCCACTCTATCTCTGTCTTTTTCCCTTCCCCCTTTCTTCCTAACTTCTCTTATTTACTTCCTTCTTTCATTTCTTTCTCCCACTGAAAGGCTATTAAGTGATAGAGCATTTTACTATCAGTAACATCTCAGAATTGGGGAAAGAGCATCTCAGATTGCTTGAGCGGAGCTTTATGGGATGAAGGACTGGGGATGACTTCAAACAAGTGAGATTACTGGGTCTCTTTAGAGAAGATGCTGAAGAAATAGAGTTGAGTGCAGATGAACATAAGCAAAGGCCAGGTTCCTCCAAAGGGTGAGTCTTTGTTTTGTGAGCATGGTGAGTGGGGCAGATGGGAAGATCAGCAAGCAGCATTTGCAAAAGAAGAAAAGGCAGTGAAATGTGAGCATTTAAAGATCAGGTGTACAATCCCTCAGGGCCTAGGCACCTACTGTTCCCTTTGCCCACACCATTCTTCCCCTAGATAGCCTCATGGCTTTCTTCCTCATCTCTTACAAGTTTTTGCTTAAATTTCAATTGCTCGGGGTGCCTGGGTGGTTCAGTGGGTTGAAGTCTCTGCTTTCAGCTCGGTTCGTGATCCCAGGGTCCTGGGATCGAGCCCCGCATCAGGCTCTCTGCTCAGCGGGGAGCCTGCTTCCTCCTCTCTCTCTGCCTGCTTCTCTACCTACTTGTGATCTCTGTCTGTCAAATAAATAAATTAAATCTTTAAAAAAAATTTCAATTGCTCATTGGGATTTTCTTTCAACACCATATTAACAATGACAAAGTTATACTCCTCACATTCTGTAATCTCCTTGCCTGCATTTTCTTCCATAGTGTGGCAAAGAACAAAGAAAGAAATTCTGAAAGAACAGGGTGATGTTTCTCTTATTTTCAACAAGAATGATTAAGCTTCTTATTTTTAATTTGCATTTGCCCTCAAATACCCCAACTTCGAGAACAACGCATAGGTAAGTGCTCACTAAATATTTGTGGGATGAATAAATGAATGATGGATCCTGGTCTAAGTGTCTGAATGCTTCATCTATGATTTCAAACCCGAGTTACAAATTGTGATCCACGTAAACATAGTTCCAAGGGATGTGAATAGGTACTTTTTTTTTTTTAACTCGTTTGACGTTCATTCTGTGTCATTTTTTCCTTTATCTTCATGTAAAAGAAATGATTGTGACACAACTTATATGCAATAAAATTAACCTTTTAAACGCATCCAATTCTGTGAGTTTTGACAAATGCATAATTGTGCAGCCATCCGCCCCCCCCATCATGATGTAAAAAGTTTCCTTCACTCCCAAAGCTTCCCTCTTGTCCCTTTCTAGTCAACCCTTACCCTACTCCCAGGCTTTGGCAGCCATTAGTCAGCCTTCTACCCTTACACATTTTGCCTATTCCAGGATTATACAATATGTAGCCTTTTGAGTCTGGCTTCTTTCTCTGTAAACAATGTACTTGACATTCAACCATATGGTTGCATGTCAGTAGTTGATTCTTCTTTGTTGTGGAGGAGTGCTCCTTTGTACGAATGTATCACTTTGTTCATCCATTCATTCCTTAAAGGTGTAGGGGAAGAAAAACACTTTTTCCTTTACCCTCCTAGGTTCAGTGACTGGAGGCCCGCAAATTAAACGGACAAAAGACCAATTAACAGGGAAGAAAAGGTTTATTTCATATGCATAAGGAGGGCCTCACAGAAATCAAAACCCTAAAGAGGCAGTCGGACCTGAGTGTTTATATGCCAATTTGGCAAAAGGACAATAAATTTGTGGAGATGTAATAAGACAAAGGAGAAGGGTTTGAGCTTCCAGGGGTGGTAAATTGTGGGAAGGTCAATGTATGGGAAAACTAATGGTAGATAAGGATTATTTAGTATGACTTGCTTGTGTAGGTCCATCTTGGTGCCGACTTTCCATCTTCTTTGTGGCCATAAAATTCCCCCAGGAGAGAGGAGTTCTAGCAGTCCTCATTTCTCAGAAGTTTCTGTTCTTAATCAGGGGCAGCTCTGAGAAGGCTTCTTTCTTCATCTGTTCATTCTCAGTTGCCTCCAGCTCAACATAATCCTTATACCAAAGTGGTGTATCCTTGTCTCCTTCAGAGGACATTTGGGTTGTTAGTAAGAGATGATGAATAAAATGTTTTAAGCATTTGTGTCCTACTTTCACGTGGATGTAAGTTTCCATCTTGTTGGGTGAATACCTTCGAGTAAGATTTTTAGGTGTAGAGTAAACATAGACGCCAGACTGAACCTGAGGACAAAGAGAAGGTGGCCACCTGTGATCTGTTCTCACCACAAAACAGCCATGCTGGCACCTTGATCTTGAACTTGCAGCCTCCAGAACTGTGAGAAAATAAATTTCTGTTGGCGAAGCCTCCCAGAGTATGGTATTTTGTTATGGCAGCCCTGAGCTAAGATAGTATGTATTTGACTTTATTTTTAAAAACTGCCCAACTGTTGTCCAAAGTTGTGGTACCATCTGGCAATCTGGCCAACAGCAGTACAAGATTTCCATCTGCTCTGCATCCTCCCTAATACCTAGCATTGCCAGGTTTTTTTTTTTTTTTTTTTTTGTAAGTCATTCTAATAGGGGGCTATGTTTTAAATTTTCACTTCCCCAACTACTAACAATGTTGCCCATCTTTTCATGTTTAACAGGGCTTTAAACCAAGTGAAACCAGTTTCTTTCTTTACTGCAGGACTATGTTAATGCACAGTATGAATTACCCAATGGGAAGATAGCAGGGACTGTGATTTTTACTTGACCATGGAACTCTTTTCTTATGTTCAAGATAACAAGGCTAGTCCTCCAGTGAGAATATTTTGCCAAAAGCTGGCCTGTACATGTGGTCAAGTATATACTCTTCTGTAGACCATTTAATCTATTTGCAGCCAACTCATTCAATCTTACTTCCCTTTGTTTCCCATTCCTAAGAGAAACACTTTTGAGGTATCAGTTATGATACCTCCAAACCTTTGCTCATGCCATTCTACCTGCTTGAAATGCCTTCCCCCTTTTCTTCTCCTCCCTTAACTCACCTAGCTTTGGTTGTCTGGCTCATGCCCACAGGGAGCATTTCCCAGTCCACAGTGATCTTTCTCAGACTTCCCCAGTGACTGGGCCACTCATGGGGACTCTTGATCACATCCTGCCTTTTTTGTTTCTAGATTTTTCCGAAGTTGCTCTACTCTACTTCTGTACCTGGATAGTTAGTGGAAGTCCCTGATATCCTAGATTTTTTTTATAAGTCCGTTGATGCATTGAGTTGTGTGCTTAGTTCCTGCTTCTAAACCCCTGCTGAATTCAGCTAAAGTAAATTAATAGGTGTTTACATCAGTTCACTTAAATGTGAACTCTCCATTTATCCAGGCACCAAGGACAAATGTCAAAAAGAGAAGTCTGCCCACAGTTCCTGACTGAATGGGAAGAAGATATTTAATGGAAACATGAAGTTCATGCCTGGGTCTCCTGGAACGTGTAGGTGAAACTAGCAGTTTGTGGCCATGCCTACCAACCACATCCCCCAACTGTGTCTTCTCCTTTGGTACACTGGTCATGAAATCAAGTAGTTGGAGAGGAGAGCCCCCAGTCCACTCTTGTCTCTAAGTTGGATTGCATCCATCACTAGAAGAAACAGTGGACTCTTGCACTCAGGTTTTTGTGCACTCTCTCCTCTCATTTGTTGTCTTACCGGCTCAGCAAACTATCCACACCCAGCTCGTTAGTCAGAGAACTGGCTAGCCTGGGCAGATGATGAATCAAGAATTCTCAGTGTTCAAGTGTCCCAGGATGACTGTCAAGAGTGGTTCAGCTGTTCTTTCACATCTTAGCCTTTTCCGAGCTCCCCAGCCCTGCGGCAGTGTCAGACTGGTGGCCCAAATTTGTGTGCAGACAGAAATCAGTAAGTGGGAACATGATATGCCCAGCTCTGTAGAGATCACATCCTGTAGCTTTCTATCCTTTGCCCTACCAACAAACATAGATTGAGCATCTACTGAGTATCAGGAACTAGAGGAGTTCTTGGGGGATACAAGTATGAATGGAACATGATCCCTGACCCAAGGAAGTCTTGATGGGAGAAGGTATATAAATAAAACCTTCCAACACACCCTAGATATAAGCCATGATTCCTAGGTTATGCCACTGATGGTGATGGGAGTTGGGATATGAGATCCAACTGGTAGTCACAGATTTTTATTGCTCTGACTCTCATTGGCATAAGTCTAGGAGTTTCTGGAATCTTCCAGAAGGTTATGAAGATGTCTTGGCTGCCAAGGTACAGCACAGGCCTTCCTCCATCTGCCCGTGCTCCCTGAGGTCAGCTCTCCTGGGTCCTGTGACATGTAGATATGAATGCCCAAGGCACACCAGATACTGGCTGAAGGCACTATATATATGTCCCTTCCCAATTCTGACAGGAGACATGCCACCTGCTTTGGCAGGTGGCAAAGCAAGGCCTCTGATAATTCTCTACTCGAACCTGTTTCATGGGTCACTTCACCTGGGCCTGAGTCCTCTTCACCCTGACATATACTCTATTCTGTTAACTATACCCCAGAGTTGTACTTTTTAAAGTGTAACTCAAACTACAATGGCATTTGGGCTGCCCTAGTGCATACAACACCTCTCTGAAAATCAGAAATATGTGCTCACTTCTGCCAGATGGACACAGCCCCATGCAAGTGTGCATGCTTGGTAAGTGAAGCACAGGCTGGATTTCAGCCCAAACTCACCCCCTTGGCTGCTTGTCCTTGGCAGGGCACAACGTAGCCAAGTGACAATCCTAATGACATGGCCCCTATACTATTGCAACACATTGGCTGTCTTCACAGTTGTTTGCTGGCCATTCATGGCTATTTCCTGAAGGTTTGTATGACTTGAACTCAAGGATAGGTCTCTTGAGGCCTTCCATCTTGACCTGGTCACATTGCAATTGACCAGCCCCAGGATCATGTCCCTACTGGGCACACCTGGCCTTTCCCAGAGATTGCTCCTGCTACCAGCCTGAGGGAGGAGATGTCACTGCGTTCTATACTCTTTCTACCAACTGCATGGGCCTGGATTTTCATTAATTCCTCATGGCATGGCTGAGACGACACGATAGTGTTTAACATGCCTCTACTCCAGGAGCACCTGGGTGGCGTTAAGCATCAGACTCTTGATTTTGGCTCAGGTCATGATCTCAACTGGCAGTCATCCTGGCAAAAGATAAATTCTGGGGCAGGAGATAAGGGCCTGGGGTTGAGATGAAGGGATACAACTTCCCTGTCTCTGAAGCGGTGGCTCAGTTTGGTGCTCAGTCTAAGCATGGAAGTGCCCTGGGTATTCCTGTGAGAATGAGCTGCCCCTCATCACATGCAAGTAAGCCATGAAGATGGTGGTCTGGTAAGAAACCCCAGGGCAGATACTAATTAGTGCAATATTTGGTAAATTCATTCAGGGGAATCTATATCTCATTTTGTCTGTCTGTCTCTCTATCTATCTATCTCTACAACTCTGGGGGTGGGGAAGGAACTATGTATACATATAAGTATACACGTGTATGTGGTCTAATGTTCTTTCCTTTATCTTTGAACCCCATATAAAACCTTGGATTTTTGTTCGTTTGTTTGTTTTATTTTAAGAGAGAGAGAGAGAACGGGAGGATCCTCAGCAGGCTCCATGTCCGGTGTGGAGCCCGACATGGGGCTTGATGCAGGGCTGGGTCCCACGACCATGAGATCTTGGTAATAAAGGTAATTCTATTGGACTTACAAAATGGAGGCCACCCAAGTGGCCTGGCCCACCGCACAGACTGAAACCTAAGTCAGTCAAACGTAAGGGAAATGCTTCACTGTCAACGAAACCCAGCAAACAACAGTCACAATCCTTCAACTCAGCGTTAGCTTACCTTCGCTTCGAAAATAGGAACTCTTTGCCTTAGAAGGAAGTCACTGACCTCCTAGCCAATCATGCTCTGTTTCTGAGTTACTGTGTCTTATTCTCTAAACAATCTATTCTTGCCCAGATTCCCTCGGGAAGAGTATTTTACTGCCTGAGAAGAACTGTACTCCCCCCCATTCTGGGGATCATTTTCCTTTGGATAAAAGACATCAAAAGCATTATCATTTTATTTTTGTCATTTAATATTGGGAAAAATCATTTAACCTCTCCAGATTTTAGTTTCCTGGCCTGTAGCATGGACATGAGAATTCTTTTGTCCACAAACTTATAAGGTATTTTTAATATTGAATAAATACTATGTGCAGGATCTAACAAACTGTAAATGTTCCATGAATGGTTACATCTTATGAACTCATTTGTACTGTAAGTTTCTGAAGCTTCTGCTACAAATAAAATATGACCGAATAGGTAGGTATTTTTACATGTGAACATTTTCATTTGAAGCGATTGAAGCAATTCTTGGGGAGTTCATGGCCTTGATCACTCTATTTGTTGTATGTGAAGAGATATATGGCAGGGGTCCTTCACATAACTCCCTTCCATGGCTGTCCCCATAAGTGGTTACGAATCTTAAGTGGGTGCCATCGGGGTTCACTATAAAGTACCAAGATCATTCCATCACACCTTCTGATGTTACTTTCATCAACCAATGTTGGCTTTGGGATTTTCCCTATAAAAGCTAATTCTCATCTTCCTTGGAATTCTTTTTTTTTTTTTTAAGACTTTATTTATTTATTTGACAGAGAGAGTGAGCACAGGCAGAGAGAGTGGCAGGCAGAGGCAGACGGAGAAGCAGGCTCCCCGCCGAGCAAGGAGCCCGATGTGGGACTCTATCCCAGGACGCTGGGATCATGACCTGATCCAAAGGCAGCTGCTTAACCAACTGAGCCACCCAGGCGCCCCATCTTCCTTGGAATTCTTAAATAGCTCAGCAAGCATTTGAGATCTGGTCTAAACAAGGAAACCGTTTGCTTAGGAAGAAATACATTTCCTTTAGGGATATACACCTTTGCAAAACTCAGCCATTGCTCTCAGCACTTTTTCCCCAGTAATCTGGGGGCCTATCTCCTTGTCAAATGTTACACAAAAGATCTTTTTTCTGGAAACAACTTCTAGCGAGGGATTAGCACCAGTTCTGAGATTCCATTTGTCTTGTTTACATTCCTTGTGCAATTTCAGAACACTGTGTTCCCTTTCTTCTAATTGCACAACAAAGGCCCTGCCACACAGCCCTGGAGAGGCTTTCTGCTCCATGCCAGGATTTCCTTCGGGCTGGTATTCTTTGCAGACAGCTCTGGGACCTCCAGGTGCGCGGGTTCAGGGAAAGGAGCGTGGCCTTCAGAGACAGACAAACCTGGGGTCCAGGTCTGCGGCTCCCTTTCGTGATGACTTCACCTCATCTGACTCTGGGTTTTGTTTAGTGTTTTTCTTCTGTAAAATGGAAATAAGAATACAGTCTTTGTGGGATCACTGTGAAGATGGTGCAAGACAGTGTGTGTAGATCCTTCAGCCCAGGGCCTGGCAATCCTAAGTACCCCGATAAATGAAGTCATTATTTTAATGAAGGCACTCAGGGACCGTGTGGCATTCTTTTCTTTCTTGTGATCTCCAACCCTGGAAGGCTCTGCCTTTGCTTAAAGTCTCCAAAGAAACACGCACAGATGTGCCACCAGAGAAGGTGCTAGGTGATAGGGATTGTTGGCTTTAGGAGCTGTCTTAGAATATTCCGTGGCTTGGCAAAAAAGGCTGTCTTGGTCACTGAATCGTGGGGGAAGGACACCTGACTGCTGACGGCGAAGAAGCAGATGTGTGAAGGGAAGAGGAGCGGGCCTTGTAATGATGACATGAACACAACGATCTGAAACAGCCGCTGTGTCTCTGGGCCGCGCCCTTCGCAGGATTGAAAAGGAGAGGGCGTGGCCGCCGATCGTAGGCTGTTGTGCACGGTTGTGTTCCAATGAACACTCACCTTGCAAAGAACCCATTGTCATCAGACTGCCTGTACGCGGGGGTTACTCGACAAGGTGAAGGCCGCAGGCCGGCCCCGAGCAGTCGGAGAGGCCTTCTGCGGGTGAGTCTTGCCAGGGAAGGTCGACAGGGTTGGTGTTTGCCTTGTGTGTGCTTAGCATTCGCTCTCGGCAGCTGGTGGTCAGCACCTCGTGGTGTGTTGGGGGAGCGGGTGGACAGCGTGGTGGAAGGACAGCTCATGTGAAAGTCACGCAGTTCTAGACTCAAATCTCAGCTCAGCCACTCATTTACTTTGAACAACTTACTTGACCTTGCTGAGGTCCTCATTTTAAAAACAAAACCAATAATGTCACCGGTGTTACTAGTATAGATAAAAAGCTGCATACTGTACTTTGTACAGGGCCTAGTATAATGGGATCACAATAAATGGCGGTTTACATGGCCAGTACTTAAAAATAACCTAGATCTATATAGAAGGAGGGTGATCTCCAGAGTATGCAAATGAACAGGTTTTTATACAGGTCTGTTTATCCTGGGCATTATGTCATTAGTAGCTGCTCGCAGAAGAACGAGGGCAGCTAGAATTTATTAGGTGGTGGGATCCTGGCCGGGGCCTAGTCCCATAGCAAATCTTCTTGACGCCTGGTGCTGGCTTCCCAAAGTTGGGCTACAGTCACCAACCATGCCAATGTGTCCATGTATCATTGAGGACAGAAGGAACACTCTCCTTTTTCACAAAGTCCTTGCACATATGGGGGAACCCCCTGAGTAGATGTAGATAAACCCTGGGAACATGGAGAGTCATAGCATCACCATGCTACGCGTGTGAGCTGGGACAGCACAACTTCACCCAAGGGTGCCATGTCGTCATGGGAGGGACCATCTCCCAGCTCCACAGCGCTGCTCCAAACTAAATATAATGCTGACCAAGGCAGCAAAGCTTGGATCTGGTGGGACTGGGCTTGATCTGACCATCTATGGCACTACTCCATGGGCTTGGGGATAGATAGCATGAGTAGTGGGAACAAGATGGTAGGCAGAAGTGTTGGCTGTTCGCCAAAGAACTATGCTCCCTTCTGTGCTGCTGGGAAGTGTACCCTCAGCCAGGGATAACACTGCTCAGGAATACTGGCATCTAATTTGGGCCACGTGATGAGCTCTGGCCATTAGAATGCAGCCAAAAGGGATGTAAACAATTCCAGGGTTGGCCTCTAGAAACATGATCCCTTGTCTCCGCAATCTGGAGGTTGGCTGGATGCAGAGGGCAGCGGTGGGGTCTGTGTGCTGAGGACTCACACATTTGCTCTTCGAGCTGGGGTCTCCACAGGGCTGTGCCGAGTGGAGTCCTGTGTCCGTTGGACACCATACACGGGGGAATAAACCTCGTAAGTAAAATTTTATTATTTAATACTACAGTGTTGCCCCTGACTTTTGAGGATTTATGTGTGATAGCAACCAACACCGTCTTAACTAATACAAGATGATTTATTTATTTGTTGTTATTATTTTTTAAGCTTTATCTATTTGAGAGAAAGGGAGCATGGGGGACAGGGGCAGAAGGAGAGAGAGTCTTAAGCAGACTCCACACTGGGCGTGGAGCCCAATGCAAGGCTCAATCTCACGACCCTGAGATCATGACCTGAACTGAAACCAAGAGTCAGACACTGAACCGACGATCCCACCCAGGCGCCCGAGTAAGATGATTTGTGATTGACTTTCCCCAGAATGTCAGCACAGGCATGCTGGAGATATGTCTATTTGGTAATCAGATAATTGAGGGTGTAGGGCAGATGATTACACTAAGAAACACCTATATGCCTTAAACCAATACTCAGTTTGTGTTTACGCTTTTTGGGATAAGAAGAGGGAAGCCTGGTAATTTAAAATGTAAGTCTGGAGCCTTGAATGTAGAGTGGATTTATAATGCATAAGAAGCCACAGCTAAAACAGCAGGAAACATCTATTTACTACAGATTTCAAAAAGTTCTTTCTTGGACTTTCTTTATCCAAATGAACAGTTTTGGAGTTTCCTGCTCAGTAATTACTTCTTGATTGATTAATTTAATTAGGGAATAACATCCAAGAACTTTAGATTCCCATCCTGGTCTGTGCAAAATTATTTAGTTGTCTTAAGCAAAGAAAAAATAGAGTTGAAATAATAATTTCTTGGATTCCTAAATGTCTTAACGATATTGAGGAGTCCTTAACCGTCGACACAACATTACAATGCCTACTGACTCTTGTTTTTCTTTTCAACCCTTCCCGCTACCAGCACAGGGTTTCCTGTGAGGACCGCTCACTTTCACTCCAGTAACTTCGCTGGGGATAATTCTCTCCTTTACGAGCCTGTCACCAAGACTCCTTGTGCTGGGAAGTTTGCCCATTTCCTCACACGTCAGCCACACAGGGCAAAACTCACCGGAAGCGTGCACTTCCCTTTTCTTCCCAGCAACAATTACTTTGTCCAGTCCCCGGGAAGTCTTGTGCACTGTCAGCTGTGCACAAGTGTGCGTGCGTGTGTGTATATGTGTGTGTGTCACTCACAACGTGGCATGAAAAAGACATACATAAGAAGCAACAGAAAGGATGTTTCTCAGGACTGCCTGGAAACTCCTCATCTGTCTGAGATGCTTCCTTTGCTCCTTTCCTCCCACAGTGACCACTGCTGCCCAGGCTGGGTGGTGGTCTTCCCTAGAGCAGGGGGACAGTTCACCCCAGGAGGATAATGGGGAGGGAGTTGTGCCTATTTTCAGCAGACTGTAGGCATCCATATCTGCTCACTTTTCTCTTCTAGAAAAGTGATAGACTCCCTCCAAATATTTTTTTCTTGAACCTTATCATGTCTTTCTCTCATCCCTCACTGTGTCTGAGACTCTGGAGAAGTCGCTGACTGTCCTCTAATTTAGTCTACCTGATGACATAATGGCTATAGTAATGACTCTGATTCAGAAACACTCCTAAATAGTAAATTCTGTGAAAATACATATACAGCTCATACCTGGTAACCCATTCACTGTTGCTACAGAAGAAGTTACCCCCAAAGTTTGGTGGCTTAAAACAATTTTTTTATAATACTCATGGATTCTGGGGCTTTGAAATTGAGACAGCAGAAATGACTGTTCCATAATATCTGGAGCCGAGACAGCTTGGGGTGACATGGAATTGGGAGAAAAATCATCTAAAGACTCTTCCACTCACATATCTGGTTGGGGGGCATTTGAAGACAAGCACGGTTGACTGAGCATCCATCGAGGGCCTCTCCCTGTGGTGTGGTTCCCACACAGCATGGCAGCCTAGGGTAGTTGCACATCTAACCTGGAAGGTCAGGGCTCAAAGTGTAAGTGCTTCAGCAGCAAGACAAAGCTCAGTGATTGGCCTTTGTGACCTGGAGGTCACAAAGCCTCGTTCCTGCTGTATCCCATTGGTTGCAGCCAAGCCACACCCTCACCCAGAGTCAAAGGAAAGAGAATTAGACTACCTCTTGACAGGTTAGTGGCAAAGTTCTGGAAGTACCTGCGTAGAAGAAGCTGTCATCTTGTCATCTTTGGAAAATACCAACAGCCACAGCAGAATCAGCTTTTAGAGGTCGTGTGGGCATTTGTGCAGCAGAATTTGAAGCCACACGTGGTCGGTGCTCTGCCCCTTGTAAAGAAAGTGCTCTGGGGGTCCCGGAGGGGAAGAATCTTTACTCATCGAGATGAGTCTGGTTGCATTTTAGCTAAACCTGGAAAGATATGGCGGACAAGAGGGGACAACACGTGGGAGGTGGGATAAAGAAGATGAAGAAGATGTGGGGTATATACATGATGGAATACTACTGAGCCATCAAAAAGAATGGGATCTTGCCATTTGCAATGACACAGATGGAACTAGAGGGAATTATGCTAAGTGAAATGAGTCAGAGAAAGACAAATATCGTATGATTTCGCTCATATGTGGAATTTAAGAAAGAAAACAAATGAACATAGGGGAAAGGAAGGAAAAATAAGACAAAATGAGAGAGGGAGATAAGCCATAAGAGACATTTAAGATAGGAAACAAACTGAGGGTTGCTGCAGGAGAAGTAGGTGGGGGGATGGGGTAACCAGGAGACCGGCATTAAGGAAGGCATGTGATGGAATGAGCACTGGGTGTTTTATGCAACTGATGAATCACTAAAATCTACCTCTGACACTAATAATACACTAGTTGTTAGTTAAACTGATTTAAAATAAAATTAGACACATGAATACAGGGATGTGGGAAGTACAGGGAAAGGTGAATACATCACATGACTATGGTATTGGAGAGCGGTTCAGGGACAGATGGAACTAAACTTGAAATGTTGACGGAACCCGGATTCATTTGAGCCTTTGACCAAGCAAAAGATGGGGGAAGCTGCTTCTATCAATTCCTCCTGCCCTCCCCTTCCCTCCAAGAGTCTCTACATCTTAACATTTCACTTGTATCGCTTTAAATAAAGTATGCACTCCTTTGCTCTTTGGATATATTGAGGCATAAACATACTCTGATATCCCTTGGGTTCTCATTTTGATACCATTACATCTTTGCACACTTTATCTTGGTCCCTCCCTACTGCTTTGGTTTCCCCCAAGACCTTATTTCAAATGTGGGGAGAATGGACCGACTCTGACTTTCTTTCTCCCTGGTCCTCGGCTTCATTAATTCCAGCTCTCTCCCGGCTCTGAAAACATGTGCTTGATCTTGTATCACACTTATTTCTATCTTTAGTTGTATGTGTTATTCATGTTTTTAATAGCCTGGATGCTGACCAGTCATCCTGAACATTCTGCGAGGCAAATTTATTGAAAATTGGGGCAATCGTTAATTATCTTTGTATCCTACCTAGCAAGGATGGAAGATGCCACGGTTGGGTCAACACAACCTCTGTCTGGAAGTACACCTGGGTGTTATTCAAATCAAGAGTCGGGAAGGAAAGTTCATCTAAAAATACCCTCTTGGGGCGCCTGGGTGTCTCTGTCAGCTGAGCGTCTGCCTTTGGCTCAGGTCAGGATCCCAGCATCCTGGGATCAGGCCCTGAGTCAGGCTCCATGCTCAACAGGGAGTCTGCCTCTCCCTCTCCCTCTGCCCTCTCTTCCCCCCTTTCTCTCTTGCATGTGCACGAGCTCTCTCTCTCTAATAAATAAATAAAATCTTAAAAAAATAAAAATGCCCTCAGACTATCTGAATTGGGCAATTGCTGTGGGGAATAAAAAGGAAAAGCAACAAAGCAACAGCATCCTCGATAAAGTATGAATACACAGAATGGTAAAGAACTGAGCTGTAGCAGAATGATGCCCCCCCCCAAAATGTCCACACCCTAGTCCTTGGAAACTGTGAATGTTTCTTTATGCAACAAGAAGGACTTTACAGATATGAGTAAATCAAAGCTCTGAGATGGGAAGTTATCCTGGATTATCCAGTTGGGCCCAATGTAATCACATGGACCCTTTAACTGAAAGAGGGAGGCAAGAAAGTCACTTATGCAATATGAGAATGACTTGACTGGCCAGTGTGGGTATGAACCAAGAAATGAAAACAGGCTGCAGCAGACGGATAAGGCTGAAGGGAACAGAGCTCTATCTAACCTTGATTTTAGTTCAGGCAGACCCGTTTTAGACTTCTCATCTTCAGACCGTAGGATATTTGTGTTGTTTTTAAGCCACTAAGCCTGTGGGAATCTGTTACAGCAGCAATAGAAAACTAATACAAACAGCAAAGTTAAATGATACAAGAATCTAGAAAATGGTGTCATGGGTCGATAGCCACAAATTCTCAAATACTTGGGTTTCTACTATAATTCCATATATATATTCTCCCCTTCTCCCAAAAACCCCTTACGTCTGCAAAATCAAGCATGGAGAATAACTGGGCTTATAAAGGGAAAGTATGGTTGGGGCAGATCTTTCGAAGCTTATCGAATTTATAACCAGAGCACTAATAAAACCGATAACAGTGCTAATAAAAATGTCAGCGCAGTTAACCTCCACTGGCATGGCATCTCCATCAGTCAGTCCATCCCAGGCTAATGCTTTCTCCTCAAGAATGGAATGTTCACAGGGCCGTTGTTTCTGATAGTGACCTGCTTCATTAAAATTAACAGTACAGTCTTGAGATAGCCTTGCTGGCCGATCATTTCTTTTTAGGCACTGGGGGAAATGTCTTTGCAAAGCCTTCATCTTCACTCATGACTTCCTCAGACACACTGGAAAGTCCAGTTCCTTGAAGCTATGAAACTAGCTCCTACCCGCACCAATGGGAGACACTTCTGTAGGATATTCAGAATTTTCTTTTTGTCAAGTTTTCATTTAGTGCTGAAACTTCTATTCAACTCTGAAACCCTTGTTGCTCATTGCTTCTGAATGTTGATCTGCTTGGAAAGATTCAGTAGAAGCAGACATAATGGATAAAAGCAATTAGTGTCAGGAGTTCCAATAAGGGTGGCAGGAGTGGGAAACGCCTCCTCTGGGAGGTGGTCTCGAGCGGAGCCTGTAGTGCATTTAAGACTGTGGAGGGTAGGGGCGCCTGGGTGGCTCAGTGGGTTAAAGCCTCTGCCTTCGGCTCGGGTCATAATCCCAGGGTCCTGGGATCGAGCCCCGAATCGGGCTCTCTGCTCAGCGGGGAGCCTGCTTCCTCCTCTCTCTCTGCCTGCTTCTCTGTCTACTTGTGATCTCTCTCTGTCAAATAAATAAATAAAATCTTAAAAAAAAAAAAGAAATTTCTGTTTAAGAAAAAAAACAGACTGTGGAGGGTACAGATGAACTTCTGGGTGGCACGAAGAACAATGGCAGCACCAGCCAACATGGTGCGTCCCTGGAGAGCTATGTTGGGCTCTGGGACCACTGGCTGGCACAGTCATGATGGCCAAAGCTGGCAGACCTCCCATTCTTGTGGCTGCTTCTCATGGTATCAGAGGGCCCAAGAGGTCCTCCCAAGGAGGCAGTGCCACCCGTGTTCTCATACTTACAGATACTGCAGCTGCCTCCTGAACCCTTCAAGCTGCCTCGCCCCTGTGATTCCTCCTTTAAATAGCCTCCCGTGATTTTGTGGCCCTGGACCTCTTGGAGGAGACAGAAATATAGAAGAGCAGGTTCTAGACATGCATGTCCAAACTTTCCCAGCCAAGATCCTTCAAACGATTTCAATGCCTCTGCCTATCACAGGATCTTGAGAGAGAAAGCCTCACCAACAAAGCCACCTTAGGATGGGGGTGGCCTTCAAATGTGTACCCCACTGACAGATATTAGGACCTCCTGACTATTAACGTGTACAGTGAATCTATACCCATGTCTGTTCCTCAACCTCCGTGACCTATGGGGTCAATTCCCACGCCCCTACCTTCTCCCCCTGCCCATACCCGTCTTGGTGCCTCTTTTCCCCCTTCAGCCTTCAAATACATCCTCTAGGTTGGAAGATGGTGCTCCTGCTGGGAAGGAGCTGGGAATGTCCCAGGTGCAGCTGTGGAGCCCCCCATGTGGCCATTGGGTCCCTCCTTAGGCTGCACCCTAGAAGACTTGGGGTTGTGCTCCTGTCCTTGCCAGTGGCTACACCAGTCTTCTTGGTGCTCCTGGATGCAGACTTGGCCTTGGCCTTTGTTCCAGAAGAGTGCGCATTCATCACAGCTTTTTCAGAATCTCTCCTGCCTGTTTGCCTGCTGTTCACTCAATAACTCAGTGATCCCTTCGTGTCTGGGCTGTGGAACGTGCCTTGTCAGAGGACAAGTAAATCCTTGAGACTGTTCAAAGGAGAGCCACTAGGATGACTGAGGAACCTGGAAAAGGCGGTAGGGCGCTCGGCGACTTGTAAATGTGACCCTCCCACAGAGGATAGGAACCCCCCTGCTTCTTTCTGCACAAACAGCGAGAGAGAGTCAGTGTTCACTGAACTTTTGCTGAGAGGGAAGCACCGCGGGCAGAGGGAGCCTGGAGCTAATGGAAGCTGGCGCTCGATCCGTCTGATCACAAGATTCAGAGACCGGAGCGTGAGCTAGGCACACGCAAGTTCTTCAGCCAGGGATCCAAGCAATAATGATCAAAACGAGTTACACTCAACGGATGAATAAGGGCTGGGAAGGCACAGATTGAATGTGCAAGGGAACTGGATTTAAATTACACAGTGAGGAGCTCTATCAAGGGCAATTATCAGTCCTTCTTTGGAAGGCTTTAAGAAGAGGGTCGATGAAACAAGGTTTAAAGGGGACTTGCTGCAAGCAAGAAGAGGACAGAGTCACGGCGGGAGCCCTCTGGGCTCAGCGCCCTCAGTCCTGCCCAAAGCCGCTCCTGCAGGTGTAAATATTTGCCTGCCACACCCACCTGCTTCCAAGGGAGCCAATGTTAAGCTGGTGCAGTGACAGTAACACTGGCCTTGGTGTTCTAAATCAGGGGCCCCAAGTGCAGTGGACCTTGGCCTTCAATTACTGTCACAGGGAAATGATCTCCATAACCCACGGAACTCCCCTCATCCTACTAGTTTAGCAAAACTGTCAGGTGGTTTTTCTTTTTTTTAAATCATGTACCATATTCCAGGACAATGCTCTAAAGAGAAGTGTAGGGAGTTGGCAGCAAAGCAAAAAAAAAAAAAAAAGAAGAAGAAAAAGCAAAGGACTTGCATGTTTTTAAAAACTGCTGCCAAAAGATAAGGTTGTTTGTTCAACGTCTAACACTGATCAGGGGAGGGCTCTGCCAAACCAGGCTAGAAAGAACTTTGGTCAGCAAATAAATACACCCTTCACGTTAGCCAGGCAGGGAGAAGGGTTGCCGCGCGTCTGCGTCTCTGAACACTCATAGAGCCATAACTTGAAGGCACATTTGGGGCTAGGTGTCTGATTTAACTTGGTCAGTATGGAGTGATGATTTGGAGTTTACATTCAGAAAAGCAGTTTATCGAATGAAGCGCCAGGCTACAAACACAGGTCTCTTAATAGACCCAGATGGTCAATGGATTAAAATGATGACTTCCCACGTCCTGGGTGCCAGATGGCTCTCCCACTGGCCTCCCACTGACCCCTGGGTAACAGAGCCTGGCCATCAGGGAGCAGGCTTTGGGGAGGTGTCGAGGCCAACTGGGGTGTTATAAAAGGAGTCAGTTATCTCTGTGAGTCCTGGCTAGTACCAGGAAGTGATCTAAAACATGAAAACAGATACGCATATCAGAAGTTGGAGCATTTTACTGAAGGGCAGTTTGGAGAAGTTCATTGACTTCAAGGTTCTAAAACCCACTTCCTCTTGGGGTGGAGATGCTGAAATCTGGCTGCTGTGGGTTCTGAGTGTGACCAGACCACGTGTGGGGACCTCTAGCGGGTGGCGGGCTCCACAGGGGAAGCCTTGCTCTGGTGAATTTGTAGGAGAGACTTTGATGAAAGCTTCTTTGAGTCAGTGACAAGCTCCTGCATCCATCATTGGAGAGTCCAGAAGGCAGGTTCCAAAATCCTTGTTAAGGGGGACTAGAGGAGATGCGAAGACATGTCCTAAAGCCCGGGGAATTCACCACGAGGCAGACCGATATGGCCGCCACGTGGGGGAGTACGGATGTGGGACTCCAACCTAGCCCTCTTCAGGGTTTCTTCAGTAGAGCCCCCTCTCCTGCTCCCGCCCCTGGCTCTGCTGGGGCAGCTCTCCCAGAGAGATCCCAGCTCAGAGGAGATGCTCTGAGCTGTCTGAATATCAGTGACTTTGGGTAAAGCTCAGCATGGGACACCATGAGACTTCAGATTAAGATTTCCATGTTGGTGAATGCTGATGTGTGAATTATATTTTTAAGCTGTGACTTCCTTCCTGTATGTTGTGGCCAATGCATAAGCCGGCGGAGGGACAGTTGGTGTCACTCTACCACAAACATTTCCCCAGATTTGCCCCAGATTCTTGAGTCGACAGAAATCTGACAGTGCTGAGAAGCAATGCAGCCCCTCCAAGCATGGGCTCCCGGGTCCTAGAGACCGAGTTGCAAGCACGTCCCTCTGTCCATCCGTTTGTATGTGGAGCTGAGCCTCTCGAACAGTGGGGAGGTCAGTTCTGCAGTGGCACTGCTGTCCCACAGCTGGAAGAGGAAGTATAATTGAAGGCAGGAAGGCAGCATTCTGAGAAGACTATGGAGTTCACGGAGAGTTAACCAAGCAATCTGTCTCTCAAACCTCCTAAGAAGTTGTCATGGAGGATATGTTATTTTCCGACTCTCGGGAGGGTCTGCCTTGTAGCTGCCCGTGAAGGGGGAGAACCCCGGTGCCCTCCGTGCTCGGCTGCCCCCCTGCTGGACGTGCAGTGGGTGGCGAAGGCCAAAAGCAGCACCGAACTCCTGGCCCAGAGGAAATCTCTGGTTTGCTGCTTCCCTGGGATGGCTTTCCATCAAATGGTGTTTCAAACATTTTTCTCTAGATGATATTCACCCAGAGTGGGAAACCCGGCTAAAATAGCTTGTTCTCTGTCCTCAGATCATCTTGTGTTCTATCCCTCTCCTCCTGATTTCGGAGCTCTGTTTGTCTTAACTGTGTCGATAGGGAGGGCAGTTAAAAAGCAGGCCTACAGGCCCTGCCCAGCTATATTTACAACCTTTTGAAAAGGGAGGACTCCTGTGGAATGAAAGGCCTTAACCTTAGAGCTGGTGGACTGGGATGTAGGCCGTGGACATGGCAGGGAAGGGGCCCACCATGAGGGAGATCAACAGAAGCATTCATCTGGGATCCCAAAATCAAAGTTATACAGGGTTCTGGGGAAAAAAATAAAAGGAAGCGGCCCGGGCTAGTCTGCACCTCTGAGAGCCATAGGCAGGGAAGGGGGGACGTGAGGAGCAGGGGAACGTTGACGAGTGCACGGCCATTCCAGCCCAGCTTCTCCCCTCTCCTCTCTGTTGCTACACACTTTTGTCCAATCCAGTCATCCAGCTCCTGTCCAGTTCTGCACAGAGCTCTCTCATATCGGAGAGGCTGTTGTCATGGAAATAAGACGGCTTGGGAGAAAGTCAGGCTTGGGTTCCAGTCCTCTGTCTGCGAGCGGTCACAGTGTTGGACTTTGTGTTCCTTCCCTGTAGAATGGGTGCACCAAGACCTACCGTTCAGGGGACTGGGGAAGTCTACAGTCCTTCATGTGCGTCAAGCACACAGCACACTGCCTGGCATAGGACAGACGCTCCGTGAAGACTTGTCCCTCAGCTCCCTTAGGGGAAGCCCCCTCACGGGGATTTGTTCACACTCGTGTGTGGGTAGACTAGACAGGGCATTCATTCTGGCCATGTTGCTTCCCAGATGTGAGGTGCTCCCAGCTTCCCTCTTCCTCAAGAGGAGATGATGTCGGGACGCCTGGGTGGCTCAATTGGTTATGCGGCTGCCTTCGGCTCAGGTCATGATCCTAGCGTCCTGGGATCGAGTCCCACATCGGGCTCCTTGCTCGGCAGGGAGCCTGCTTCTCCCTCTGCCTCTGCCTGCCTCTCTGTCTGCCTGTGCTCGCTCTCTCTCGCTCTCTAACACATAAATAAATAAAAAATATAAAAAAAAAAAAAGAGGAGATGATGTCATTAAGTCATTGTTAGGACTGAAAAGGGAAAGCGATACAGCTGGCTTCCATCTTTAAGCTTCTTTGTAATATGCCCTCCCTGTACCCCAAGACCCCCGACCATGCAGCTTTGGACCTGTCATTGCCTTCGCGGGAGCCCCACTGGGTGCCTCAGCCAGGTATGGAGGCTGCCTCGAGGTTCCGGGGGACTGCCGCTTCCAAAACATGCCTTGCTTCACTTTCCATTTCGACAACTGCCTTCCCTGTTGAGCATGACCTCATTTTACCTGAGAAGCTAATTCCACGGTCCGGATAGAGTTTCCTCTGCGCCCTGATCAAGCCTCGTCTGTCAGAGCGGCTCTGCCCCATCATACTTGTCCCATCCCTCCCCTCTCCAGGGCTTGCCTTGCAGACCAAAGCATGATTCGAGCCCATAAAGGAAAAGTCAGGCTCAATAAACCTAAGAGACAATCCGAGAAGAGTAAAGAACCAGGCTCAGGTGTCAAGGGGAGATGACCTTGTCTCATAGGGGACAGTTGTTGCTAGTTCATTGGCATCACTGTGGATCTAGCAGACTCCATGTGTGTAAGGGAGGAAAAATAATTTCCCTCTATCCTTCTGAGTTCTTAACTGAGACCTCTGTAATCAAAGACAGATGAATAAGGGAAAACAGATTTTTATTAACATGTCTACCTCCATGTATATGTGGGAGACACACAGGGAAAAATAAGCAAAGAAGTGACTTAGAATTCAGGTTTGAAAGCCATCTTTTTAAAGATTTTACTTATTTATTTGAGAAAGAAAGAGAACAGGTAGGGGGAGGAGGGCAGAGGGAGAAGCAAACTTCCCGTGGAGCAGGGGGCCCAACGTGGGACTCGATCCCCAGCCCCCGGGATCATGAGCAGAAGGCAACACCCAACTGACTGAGCCACTCAGGAGCCCTGTTTTAAAAGCCATCTTAATAGAGAAAGGGGAAGGAAATGTAGGCCTCTTAGGAGAGAGGAAATGATTTTTAGGAAAGACAAATGGGCCCCTGAAAGAAGAGATGGGAGGTATGATAGTTTGCGACCAAGTTTATCTGGCTGTGTGGTTGACTTCTAGGACCCCCTCCTGTGACAAGAGTCCATTCTCCCTGGCTGATGATGCTCCTGGGAGGAGATTCATGACGACTGAGTTCGTTTCGGAAGATCTCTCTTTTCGTGGATAAGGGTGGTCCAGAGAAAGCCTCTCCCTGCATTTGCCTACAGCTCAAAGTAGTCAGTATACCAAAGCAGCATATGTGGGGGTGACACGGCCTAAATTCCTACCATCCTATTTTGGGGTGGCATATTCTGTTACCCTTCATGTGCAGTTGCTGATTAAAGATTACAGACACTTTTGAAGAGAAAACCAGGAGCACCTTTTTGGGCCCCTTGAAGGGGAAACGAGGACCCTGCTATCCCTTTGCAGAGCTGCCCCACATGACTTCAATGAGGCACTTTCAAGTGGGTAAGAGTCAGGAGACCAGAAAGATTTCACTGGTATTTTGCAGAGTGGAGTGTGAAATGCACGTTTTTGCCAGCATTTACACAGCCCCGGCCAAAACCCAAGGAGGAAAGGAGGAAACGGCCAAGTGGAAGAGGGGTTTGATGATCAGATGCTTAAAAGCGGCATGATAGCGTTCTGCGAAAGTTCTGAAACATTCACCATATGCTCTCTTTGCTTCAGACAGACCTGACTAGAAAACATCTGGGGGTGCACACAGCAGTGCTACGGGAAACATCTGTGTATAAATCACACTCGGTGCGGCGTGCTATTTGCTGGCTCCCGGCGCCGTTCCCATGCTGCCTGCCCTGCCCTCTCTGGAGGCGCTGGAAGCCTGCAAGCTACGCTTCCCAGACCCCCCGGCCAGCTGGCCCGCACTTAGGTTCTGGCCGTGGGAGACTGCAAGGCGGGGGGAGGGAAGAGCCCATTTTTCTTCGACTTCTGCGGACGGCTTGGGCCCAGACAGCTGCAGCAGGTGAATTTGGGTTTGCGCTCAGGTGGTGGCCTGAGGACATGGGGCGCTCCAGCGGGACAGCACTCTTGCACTTGGGCTGAGGCACAGTGACCGGCAACCAGGGGTCGGAGTTCGGCCCCCCTCCGGCTTCCGGAAAGACTTTCCAAGGAGAGTCGTGGGGCCGGGGGGCGGGGGGATACCAGCAGCCTCGGCAAGAGAGTGGTTGTGGCTTCTGGATCATGCCATTTTTTTCCTGTACTCAGTCTGCCTTCGGATGGTAGTAGCTTCCTGCTGTTCCTAATCTCTGAATGACCTCAGCTTCCTTTTTCTCCTCCAGGCCTTCACGTTTGGTTAACTGCCCCTCTATTTAAAATTCCTATTGTAGTTTTTTCTGACTGGGCACTGACCAATACACACACACATAAACTAAACATGAAAACTGAAGGCACACTGGGGTGCCTGGGTGGCTCAGCCAGTTAAGTGCCTGCCTTCCACTCAGGTCATGATCTCAGGGTCCTGGGATCGAGCCCCAGGTCAGGCTTCCTGATGATCTGGGAGTCAGCTTCTCCCTCTCCCTCTGCCCCTCCCCCGGCCCCCGGCTCATGCTTTCTCTCTCAGCTCTCTCCCTCAAAAAATAAGTAAAATCTTAAAAAAAAAAAAAAGAAGGCAAATCAAAGTACAATTTCAACATGTTTTATCCCCTACTCCACTTACATTTGGACTTTACACAAAGGAAGGGATAAACAAGATTTTACCCTAAAAATACAACAACAAAGCTCAGTTCCTTATCAAATGGTGGGTCCTGCAGCCTGCACCAAGAAACAGAAGTTAGCACAACAAGTATTTTAAGACGAGAAATTTTCCTTGAGGGAGGCCTGGCTATAACCTCCGTCTTCAGGGACATTAACAATAGGTATGGTTTCACCACATGTTTTTTAGATGTGAGGCCTGTCAAATGTTATTTTATTTAGTTATCAAAATAACTCTAGAATTTAGGAATTGATGCTAATTTCATAATGAGGTCAGTAATATATTTTTATTTATTTATTTATTAAAGATCTTTATTTATCTATTTGACAGACAGAGATCACAAGTAAGCAGAGAGGCAGGCAGAGAGAGAGGAGGAAGCAGGCTCCCTGCTGAACAGAGAGCCCGATTCGGGGCTCGATCCCAGGACCCTGAGACCATGATCTGAGCTGAAGGCAGAGGCTTAACCCACTGAGCCACCCAGGTGCCCAGTAACATATTTTTAATGCCACTAGCTGACTGTTTAGTGGCTACGTCCTCCTAAGAGGCATATTCTTTGCCACATGACCTAACCATCCCTCCCATGCAGGACTGTAGTTTATCTCTTTACTCCCCAGAATTTGATGACCCTTGTGACCTCCTCGGCCTAGAGAACGTGCCAGAAGAGACATGCATGTGAATTCCAGAGCCCAGGCTCAAGAGGTCTGGCAGGTTCTGCCTTCATTCATTTGGACCACTATCCTGTAATGTCTATAAATGTAGCACATCTGGCCCTGTTGGAGGATGGGAGGCCATTGGAGGAAGGAACAAGACCCACCAGCTCATAGCCAGTAGCACTTCCCAAATGTGAGTGTGGCCAACTTGGCCCTTCCAGCAAGGTGCCTTTCACGGAATGCAACTGCCTGAGCAAGCCAGGTGAAACTAGAAGAGGAATCAGCAGCTAACCCAGACTTATGAAAGATAAGAAATCCTTGTTTTCTTAAGCCACTAAATCTATAGGCAGCAATACATAACTGATAAGAGTACCATTTGTTGATTTTTGGACCAAGCATCCATCCTGCCTTCATTCACTGAGAGCATCCCAAATCCCTTTTGTTGTACTTGCCAATAGGATGCTTATCCCTCCGATGCTCAAGGGGAAGCTTGTGACTTGGACTGGTCCACTTGGACCTTCGGTCTCTGGAATTTAATTCATGACCAGAGGAAGGAAACTCCTTGGTGAAACTATTGAGACCTGGTTTCTGCTATGGGATCTTTGGAGCTGCTGGTTCTTATCTGCTGCTGGTTCCACATTTTAGCCTAAATCAGTTTCCGATGCTTGGACCAAGTACCCTCAAACCGATATGCCGTGACAAATTCAGACCCTAGCTCTGAGCCCCACCACCGTGAGTAATAGCACTATAGCTTGAACCCACATCCGTCCCATCTACCTTCCACCTATCCATGTTGCGGCTCCAGTTCCTCCCAACCCATTTTCCTCTCTCGTTTGAGCATCTTGAAGATGCATGGCCTTTCTTTTTTTTTTTTTTTTTTAAAGATTTTATTTATTTATTAGTTAGAGAGAGAGAAAGAGAGAGCTAGCACAGGCAGACAGAGAGGCAGGCAGAGGCAGAGGGAGAAGCAGGCTCCCTGCTGAGCAAGGAGCCCGATGTGGGACTCGATCCCAGGATGCTGGGATCATGACCTGAGCCGAAGGCAGCCGCCCAACCAACTGAGCCACCCAGGCGTCCCTGCCTGGCCTTTCTTAACAGGAACTCTGCTTATTAGCACCAGTGATCCCGTCGTGAGCTGTAACGTGGCATCAACATCGGGTCCCTCACCCGATATCCAGGTGGTAGTATCCCCAGAAGGTGCTTTTTAAACTGGAGAAGTACTGTGTTGAGCACAAAGTAGTGGATTTTTTTTTTTTTTTGAGATTTACTGAAGTATAATTGACATACAGTAAAATGTACAATATTTGAAGCACATGTTTAAAGTGTACAATTTGAGGGACGCCTGGGTGGCTCCATGGGTTAAGCATCTACCTTCGGCTCAGGTCGTGATTTCGGGGTCCTGGGATTGAGCCCCACATTGGGCTCTCTGCTCAGCAGGGAGCCTGCTTCTCCCTCTCCCTCTTCCTGCTGCTCCCCTGCTCATTCTCTCTCTGACAAATAAATAATCTTTAAATTGTACAATTCAAGAAGTTTGTCATAGGTACACACCCACAAAACCATCACCACAACTGAGATGGTGAATATCCATCTCCACCAGAAGTCTCATTTCCCTGTACCCCATCGTAAATCCTCCCGCACGTCTCTGGCCCACACCAAGTAACCCCGATCTGCTCTCTGCCATCATAGATTGGTTTTCATTCTCCAGAACTTGTGTAAGTGAAATCACAGTCTGCATTTCTTTCTCCAGTTTCTTTTACTCAGCAGAGTTTTGAGATTCATCTGTGCCGTCCTATACTGATAGCTCCCTTTATGTTGCTGAGTAAGACTTCAGTGCACATATATACCACAGTGTGTTTTTCTGTTCATTTGCTGAAGGACCTTTGGGTTGTTTCTTGTTTTGGGCTATTGCAAATAAAGCTTCCATGAACATTCATGTACAAGTCGTACCAACATATGCTTCCACTTTTTTGAGGCAAACATCTAGGAGTGGAATGCCTAGATCATATAATAGGTGCATATCTAAATTTTTTAGAAACTACTAAACTGTTTTCCAAAATAGTATGATTTAACACTCCCACTGGCAGTATATGAGGCTCTGATTCCTCCACATTTGCGTAAAACTTGTGTTCAGCCTTTTAGATTCTGACTATTCTAATAATGTGGAATGGTATCTCATTGTGTTTTTAATTTACATTACTCGAATGATAAATTCTGTTGAGCATATTTTCATAAAATTATTTCTTTATCTTATTTGGTTAAGAATCTGTTAAAATGTTTTGCCCATTTAAAAATTGTATTTTTTTATTTTGAATTTTCAGAATTCTTTATATATTCTGGATAAAAGCCCTTTCTCAGTTAGGTGTTTTGAAAATATTTTCTTTTAGCCTGTGACTCGTCTGTTTTCATAGCATCTTCAGAAGATGCTTTTATTTATTTTTTTTAAAGATTTTTATTTATTTGACAGAGAGACAGAGATCACAAGTAGGCAGAGCTACAGGCAGAGAGAGAGGGGGAAGCAGGCTCCCTGCTGAGCAGAGAGCCTGATTCGGAGCTCGATCCTAGGACCCTGAGATCATGACTTGAGCTGAAGGCAGACACTTAACCAACTGAGCCACCTAGGCGCCCCATAAATATGCTATTGTAATCCTCCCAATTTAAGGGTATATAAATGGTGCTTTTAAAAAATATTTTATTTATTTATTTGAGAGAGAGAGAGAGAGAGCATGAGAGGGGAGAAGGTCAGAGGGAGAAGCAGACGCCCCATGGAGCTGGGAGCCCGATTCGGATTCGATCCCGGAACTCTGGGATCATGACCTTAACCAACTGAGCCACCCAGGTACCCATCAGAAGATGCTTTTAAATAGCACTTAGCATACCATTTTCAGAAGATCTTTTAAACTTTGATGAAGTTAAATTCATCAGTTTATGTTTTTATTGAATTACATTTATGGTGGTATATTTAAGAGATCTAACCCCAGATTACAGAGATTTCCTTCTACAAGTTTTGTAGTTTTACATTTAGATCCATTTTGAGTTAGTTTTTATATATTGTGCAAGGTATGGCTTGAGCTTCTCTTTGCTTATGGATTATCAATCATGATAGCATCATTTGTTGAGATGAAACAGTAGAAAAATAGAAAAGGCTCATTCTCCATTTACTTGCTTTTGCATTTCCATAAAACACTGATTCTCCATATATGTTGGGTCCCCTGTCCCATCTCAACTTTTTTTTTTTTCTTAAAGATTTTGTTTATTTATTTGACAGACAGAGATCACAGGTAGGCAGAGAAGCAGGCAGAGAGAGAGGAAGGGAAGCAGGCTCCCCGCTGAGCAGAGAGCCCGATGTGGGGCTCGATCCCATGACCCTGGGATCATGACCTGAGCCGAAGGCAGCGGCTTTAACCCACTGAGCCACCCAGGCGCCCCCCATCTCAATTTTTTCTTCTGCTCCTTCAATCTATTTGACCATCTTCATGCCAAAATTGCTCTGGCTTGATGACTGTACCTTTATAGTAAGTTTTGTGATCTACTCATATCAGTCTTCTTTTTAAGTCCAGCTATTTGTTTTAAAACTTGTTTTGACTATTCTAGGTCTTTTGCATTTCCACAAACATTTTAGAATCGGCTTCTTAATTTCCATACACATACAAACCTGCTGAGATTTTGACTGCAATTGTACTGGCTCTAGAGGCCAATTTCAGGGAGAACTCTTGTCTTAATAATGTTGGATCTTCTTGGGGCACCTGAGTGGCTCAGTGGGTTAAAGCCTCTGCCTTTGGCTCAGGTCATGATCTCAGGGTCCTGGGATCGAGCCCCGCATCGGGCTCTCTGCTCATCGAGGGGCCTGCTTCCCTTCCTCTCTCTCTGCCTGCTTCTCTGCCTACCTGTGATCTCTGTCTGTCAAATAAATAAATAAAATCTTAAAAAAAAAATAATGTTGGATCTTCTTGCCATGAACGTGGTATATCTCCATTTAGATCTTTAATTTCTCTCAGCAATATTTTTTTTTAAAGATTCATTTATGGGGCACCTGGGTGGCTCAGTGGGTTAAAGCCTCTGCCTTTGGCTCAGGTCATGATCCCAGGGTCCTGGGATGGAGCCCCGCATCGGGCTCTCTGCTCTGCGGGGAGCCTGCTTTCTCCTCTTTCTCTGCCTGCCTCTCTGCCTACTCGTGATCTCTGTCAAATAAATAAATGAAATAATTTTTTTTAATTTTTTTTTAAAAGATTTTATTCATTTATTAGTTAGAGAGAGAGAGAGAGAGCGAGCACAGGCAGACAGAGAGGCAGGCAGAGGCAGAGGGAGGAGCAGGCTCCCTGCCGAGCAAGGAGCCCGATGTGGGACTCGATCCCAGGACGCTGGGATCATGACCTGAGCCGAAGGCAGCCGCTTAACCAACTGAGCCACCCAGGCGTCCCAATAAATGAAATATTTTTTTAAAAAGATTCATTTATTTATTTGACAGAGAGATAGAGAGAGAGTGCAAGTAGGCAGAGTGGCAGGCAGAGGGAGAGGGAGGAGCAGGCTCTCCACTGAGCAAGGAACCCAATGCAGGGCCTGGGGTCATGACCTGAACCAAAGGGAGCCGCTTAACTGACTGAGCCACCCAGGCGCCCCCTCAGAAATATTTTAAAGATTTATTTATTTGATAGAGAGAACGAGAGAGAATGAATGGGGGAGGGGCAAAAGGAGAGGGTGAGAAAGAATCTCAAGCGGACTTCCCACTGAGCACAGACCCCAAAGTGGGGCTCCATCTCAGGACCCTAAGATCATGAACTGAGCTGAAACCAAGAGTCGGACACTCAGCTGACTGAATCACCCAGGCACCCTTCTCTCAGCAATATTTTGTTATTTTCAGTGGACAGATCTTTTGGAGTTTTATCAGATTTATTCTTAAGTATTTAATATTTCTGATCCTATTTTAAAAGGTTTTTTTCACAAGAAAAACAATTGCAATTTCAGTGGTTTGTTGTTAGTATATAGAAATGCAACATCCATTCTTAGTCAGATAAGAAACAAAAAAAACCCCCAAACCCTTAGCAAACTAAGAATAAAAATGTCCTCACTCTAATAAAAGGCATCTACAAAAAAGCTAAAACTGATATCATATACAATGGTAAAAGATTAAATCTTTCTCCCAAAGATCCAGAACAGTAGGCATGTCTCTTCTCATCACTTCTATTCAACATTGTACTATATGTTGTACTATATTAAGATAGATAGTGCAATTAAAAAAAAAGTCATCTAGATTGTAAAGGAGGTTAAACTGTATTTATAGACAATGTTCTCAGTGTAGTCCAGTGGAATTAAATCAAGAGGGGGAGAGGAACCATGATAGACTATGGATTCTGAGAAACAAACTGAGGGTTTTAGAGGGGAGGGAGTGGGGGGATGGGTGAGCCCTGTGATGGGTATTAAGGAGGGCACCGATTGCATGGGCCACTGAGTGTTATACATAAACAATGAATCATGGAACACTACATCAAAAACTAATGCTATACTGTATGGTGATTAACGTAATAAAATAAAACCTACTAGGAGTAATAGATGAATTTAGCAAAATTGAAGAATATGAAATCAATTACATATATTGGTTTCTGTTTTGTTTTTCAACAATATTTGTGGAGGAAACTTGTAAGATTTTCTTTTGTTTGATATGTAGTTGCTTTTGGGGGTCCTTAAATTCCTTGAGAGCCCCTGATGGGGGACAGGAGGCCTAAAGTTCAAGTGATTATGGGAATTGGGGGGCTGGAGTGGGAAGGGGAAAGTCTGGCAGGATGAACAGAAGGATGGAGGAGATCGAGGGCTTAGAAGGGGACATAAGAAAGGATTCAAGGGAGCTGAAGGGAAGATCAAAAGTGGTAAAAGAAGGGAGGAGGATTGGAAGTGATGGGAAGGGAGAGGTCATAGATGAGTTAGTTTAGAGGAGCCACCAAAGTTCCAAATTCTCCTGAGTGAAACCATGGCAACAAGAAATATAGGGGACAGAGTAGCATGGTAGTGGTGAAACATATAATTGGGAGGGATTTAGAAAGGCAAGGTCCAGCTAATTGAGAAGTTCCTATACAAAAAGCAGGATCAAACAGAGCAAAGAGGTACAAAGATCCAGGAAAAAATTTCTAGCCCCAGCATCAGGGAGTGAATCCCCAGTAGAAAGAAAGAGCTGGGAAGGATTTCCAGCCCTGATGTTAAGGGAGAGTACCTGTGCTGGAATCAAGGACCCAGGGAAGAAAGCCTAGTCAGAAGGGACCTTTCAAACAAAGAAGCCTGAGACTAGCCCAGCCTCAGAGAGTACATTCAGAATCTTAAGAATCTAAATCTATCCTTACCATGATTCAGCAGACTGTCATCAGGGGTACTGGCTGAGGAGCTGTACTCACCGATGGGTCCTCAATCAGTGAGTCATGAGTGAAGATATAGGCTTCAAAGATATGCATTTGGGGTCCTGGGTAAGAGGCTCAGCGGTCCAATGGGGAATCTGATCCCGAGACATGGCACCATCACTGTTAAAGAAGAAATTAGGGACGCCTGGGTGGCTCAGTTGGTTAAGCGGCTGCCTTCGGCTCAGGTCATGATCCCAGCGTCCTGGGATCGAGTCCCACATCGGGCTCCTTGCTCGGCAGGGAGCCTGCTTCTTCCTCTGCCTCTGCCTGCCGCTCTGTCTGCCTGTGCTCGTTCGCTCGCTCTCTCTGACAAATAAATAAATAAAATATTTTAAAAAAAAATAAAGAAGAAATTATTCTGCTGTTAATGGTAAGGATGATTTATTCAGGACTATTGTCAGAGGTGTCAAAACTATTACAATAGGGGACACAGATGGGCCCAACTCTGAACACACAGTTGGAGATTTATAGCCAAGGAATTGAATGGGGGTTTGAGAGGTTGGTAGATAGAAAATTACTAAGAGGAGACACCAAGGGTAGGGGTAATTCTTGCTGACTTGACTTAGGGTTTTCCTGAAGGCAGGCCAGGGTGGTCAGATATCAAGGGTGGGGGAAATCTCAGTAAGGTGACTTAGCAGAATTCTTGCTATAAATGGTATAGGGAGGCCAGAGACAGGGCCCAGTGATGAGGCCCAGCCAGAACACAGGCTCAAAGGGGCCTGGCTAAAGAGTGGTCAGAAGAGCGTCTTTGCTTAAGCCACCCCCCAACCCCAGTGTGTTATTTATGATGGTGTTTTGGCTGGTGTTAACCGGCTGATATTCTAGTACTTTCCCGGCAAATCAAAAACATCAGGTCACATTGAGAATTATGGAAAGAAAAGGTTAGAATCCAGGCAAAAAATCACTTCTGTGGCCTGGCTGCACAGATGAGCCTACGAAGGAACCAATTTCTCAGCCTGGTGACCATCACCTTCTAAATAGGGTTGGTCAGAGGAGCAGGATTGAGGAGACAGGCCTGTTTGTCTCCGGGCAGATTCTGCCCAAGACTCCAGACCACAGCAAGAGGAAAGATAAGGTTCTCTTAGGTCTAGAGCCCAAACTTGTAGGTCCTGTCCCTGTCTGGGCTCTGAGTAAAAACAATAAAACGCCCCAGTATAAATGCTATGATGTCTGCAACGAACTTCCAAGAACTTGAGTGTACCAGTGTGGCATCAGTCTCTGGGCTTTTAATCGACACTGCGTGTGCGGTAATGTTGAAGGACTCTATTCAGGGATGAATACACACTTCAGGGAAGGATTGTTGGAATCTGAAAGGTTATCAGGACGCTCTTGTTCTAGAGGCCACTCTAAGCATGCCCCTCTCTTTAATTCCTATCAGAACCAACGGCTTTCTTATTTAGCATAATGGATCTTAGAAGCAGTGTTCATCGGTGGCATTGAAAGTGTTCAAAATACGGAAGGTGTTTGAAAAAACTCTATCAGACACTCCTAACCTTACTTAAACAGGGTATGATGCTCTAGAAAGCCTAGCTCAGAGCTCGTGCTGTCCCCACCTTAGGGTTTGAAACAGACCTGTATCCAGAGCTCGTAGGAAGTTTCTCGCACCTCACCGACTAGACGTTGGGCTAAATCTTGCTGTTAGAATGTTGTCACATCTGCCTTCAGTGAGTGTGTTATGCAAGGAATTTGTCAGCGAGCCAGTAGGACAGAGGACTGTACTTCATTGAGTTTACAGAACTGGTTGTACAACTTTTTTGTGCCTGCTGGCTTCCAAATGTTTATTTTATGGCTGAATTCAGCCTGAGACTTGCTTTCGTTGTAACAAAGCACCTGGTAATGAAGTTGAGAGAACTGGAGCCCTCACCTACTTCCAGGGCTGGCACACAGGCCCACGTACAAATGTCTGTGTCCCTCAGTTTTAACAAGGTCCCCGAAGCTCTGGGGCTCGAATCAAGCCCCATGTATTGTTAGGGACCTTGGCTGGAGCAGGTGTTTTTCTATTTCTATGACCCTGCATAATGGCTCTTCGCCATTAAACCCTTTTATAGGAAACCACCTCAGCTCATTTATTAGAAGGACTCATAAAACTAACTAAATGGTGCTGAGCTAGGGGGTGAGTGAAAAGAGCACGGGGCTGCCTCCAGGAATCATTTTTTTTTTTTTTAAATGCCTGTGTTCCTGTTTATATGTTACTCTGTGTGGATGAATCAGTTTCAGATTTTTGAATGATACTAAAGACCAGGCCGATGTCCTGCCGCCAGCAAAAGTCCCCTACAGGGACTTTTTCCCCTCTGGCCTGAGTCCAGTGTTCTCTTTACATAATTTCAAAAGGCACAGAAAACCTCCCCCACTCCAACTTATTTTTACACGGAGTTAGTTAGTTTGTCCTCTTCATATTTGCAGATACTGCCGCCCAGGCTGGGGTGCTTCTCTCTTTGCTCTCAATATCACATCTTGGTCGCATGTATAGATCAGTGTGTACCTAGGTGTCTGTGTTGTTCAGCTTTTGTTTCGCCAAGTAAGAAAATGCTTACTTCTGGCCGTTCAGTACGCTGTGAAATTCCTTTTGGGAGCCCTGCAAATAAAATAAATAAGACCATCAGAAGTCTTTAGACTTGTTAAAATTCCAGACTCTCTAAAAACGGTATTTCCTGTCGAATCTTAACGTTAACGAAATGATCAATTGAGAGCCAAAGCCTGATTGCAGGATGAGCTCTTTTGGACATTATCTGCCTGGCGATTAGAATTGCCAAGTCACGTCTCCATTACCTCGTCAATGGGAAACTCCCATCTTTCTGAGATGCATTTATAAATACCACCCAAATATGTATATGTATATATAATGTCTGAGTATACACACCCCACGAAAGGGCAGAGAAAGCTGACAGTTCCATGTCACTGCAAGGAAAAGTCATGCCATCAGTTTAACTTTCTTTCACTCTTGGCCTTGAACTTGGCTTTGTGACCACTCTGAGAAAATCAACATGAATATATGGTCACACAAAATTCTCCCGTGTTGAATGATTCCACAGAGGTGTTACTGGACAGCAAAGTTTTCAGAAAGGGGCTTTGCTCTTTGTTAGAGGCAAAAAAAAAAAAATTTTTTTTTTTCCTTAGGAAGGTAGGTACCTCTTTAAAAGCCAGCCGATGGGAACAGGGAAGGGAGAGGGCTGTCTGATGGGAATTTATGCCAATGGAATGCAGACGAATTGTACTTATAAGGCCTTGTGCTTGTTCAGCTGGGAGCGGTGCTGTTCAGGAAAGCCAAGGAGGTTGTGTTTTTTTGGAAGCATCAAAATGTAGTGATCATTCTTTCATTAAAACGTGTGGTATTTATCATTAGGTTCGAGGTAATAGAATGATTTCCTGGAGTTTTTAATCAAAACTCTGGGTGAGAGTTCCTTAACCATTCTGAGCCTGGAGCTTTCTTTAGTGGAATGCAGGTTAGTATCTCTCCCCTAGCTGGGCAGCTTAAGCAGAGGGGTAAATGAAAGTTCCTATGCCAGTACCTAGAACACACAGATCCTCAATAAATTTAGTGCTCTCAGTCTTGTCTTAAAACCCACAATGTGGGACGCCTGGGTGGCTCAGTTGGTTAAGCAGCTGCCTTCGGCTCAGGTCATGATCCCAGCATCCTGGGATCGAGTCCCACATCGGGCTCCTTGCTCAGCAGGGAGCCTGCTTCTCCCTCTGCCTCTGCCTGTCACTCTGTCTGCCTGTGCTCGTTCGCTCTCTCTCTCTCTGACAAATAAATAAATAAAATCTTAAAAAAAAAAAAGCTTTAAAAAATAAAAAAATAAAAAATAAAAAAAACCCCACAATGTAAGTTCTCTGTGTATTGCCTTAGTTCATTTTTTTAAAAGATTTTTATTTATTTACTTGTCAGAGAGCGAGAGGGTGTGCACAAGCAGGGGGAGCAGCAGACAGAGGGAGAAGTAGGGTCCCCGCTGAGTAAGGAGGTCAATGTGGGACTGGATCCTAGACCCCTGAGATCATGACCTGAGCTGAAGGCAGATGCTTAACCGACTGAGCCACCCAGGCGTCCTTAGCCTTAGTTCATTTTTATGTTTGACTCCCAGTTGTAAAATCTTTGAAGGTAGGGACCTTATCATCCCCCCCAATTAATAACAATAAACATAAAGAATTGATGTGTATTAAATATTTATCACATGAATTACACCAACTTCCTCTCACCTCTGGAGCTAGCCTGGAGGTTACCCTCATGACTCGGTGAAGAAAATCCCTCCATACTGAGAATGGGATATCGGAGCTCCAGTTGGGAACTTAGGGAGTAATAGAGAATTCCCCTCTCCATCCTTAAGCTTGTAGAATCCTTTTGTATATGCTCTTAGGAGAGAAATCAGAGTCCAAATGGCATTTTGCTCAGCACCAAATCAAAACACAGGCTGCCTCTTTGCTTTCACCTTTAACACACCGGCCCCGGTGCGGGAAAAGAGCCGAAAAGGAACGCTCATCTTTCAGGCTTCCAAGGCCCCTTCTGTGTTCATCAAGAAAACTGGAGTTTAGAGAATCCCGACCCCTCCTTAGGTACTGGCTGGACCAACAAACAGTGTATTACACACCCTCTGAGGTCTACATGGTTGAACTCGGGTCTGACAAAGTATCTTCTCTGATGGGCTCACCCAGCATCATCCTACAGTCGGGACAGCAAGCAGTGGCCGCTCTAGATCACAGACACCAGGAGTACCCATGTTCCTTTGCCTCGACCAACTGGTTTCCCTGAGTGCTGTAGTCACGAGATTTATCCAGGTTCAGAGAGGCACGGGTTTTCTATCTTCCTCTCTTAAATATAACTTCCTTTACCAAAAATGAGGTTGGGCAAGGATTTTGAAGTTTAAATACTTGAACAGGCCCTCAGAGTCAGGGGGCTCCCAATATTTCCAACATTCTTTCAGTTTTTCCAGAATCCATCTCCTTTCTCCATTTACCCTGTCATCCCATGAAAACATCATTCTCAGGGCACCCGTCTGGCTCAGTCCGAAAAGCATGTGACTCTTGATCTTGGGGCCATGGGTTTGAGCCCCATGTTGCGTGCAGCGCTACTTAAATAATTAAACTTAAAAACATAACACGTAATTCTCTGTTGACTCCACTGTCTTTGCTTGGAGCCACCTAGCCTAGAGGGTTTGGTAAACAATTTTTTGTTTGGTAAACAATTTTTGATTCCATGACTATCAACCATTCATCTAGCCGTTATTCAATGACCCCAGCTTTTCTGTGTTCCTACTGCATACCACTAACTGAATTTCATAGATGAGCAAAAAGGAAGCTCAATATATAATTCAACAGATCTAATTTCAACATCCAACAAAAATAAACTGGCTATAATCTGCCCATAATTATGGATCATTTTACTCTTACTTTCCCATCTATTCTACCCAATTAGCTGTCAGTGTTACCCTCCTAAATATCTTTGTCTTTATTTTCTCTAGGTCAATGTACCATCAATTCAAGAGAAGAATAGGTTTAAGACTGGAGATTGGGAATATCTATCTGTTCAGGGTGGACCAAGCCTTAATCGTGAAGTCTCCTATATTTTGAATAATACTGTAGGGAAGATAAACTTTTTTTCTCTATCCTCCTACACTCATTAGCTGGAGGACCTGTGAATTAAGTTGGCAAAAGGCAGATTAACAAGAAAAAAACCCCAGATTTAATTATGTAAGGATGCACTGGAGTTCACAAAGAAATGTGACCCCAGGAGTCAGTGTTAGTATTGGGGGTATATATACATACCATTTTAGGCTAGACAAAGGAAAAGGGGTTGGGGGCTTCTGTTGGTAACTGATGGGAAGTTAAGGGAAGGAAAAGTAAATAGAGCTGTTTAGTAAGGCTTGTTATACAGATAAGAATCATCTCAGATTCTACGATGTTCTGAGTTCTCTCTTAATAAGAACGTAAGAACAGAAGAGAACTCATGTAAGAGTTCTTTGGGTTTATCCTCTTCCTGATAAGAGGGACACACCTTTATAAATGGAAATTTACACCCTGCTTTTAGACAGGGAGGGGGAAGAACTAATTGCCTTTAGCTCAAAACAATCCTTACGTTAAGGTGGCATATCTTGGGGCGGTGTGTTGGATTTTCTTCAGACCAGAGAGAGAGAGAGAGCGAGTGTGTAGCATTACGGGTTTGGTCCTGATACACAGCACCTGCATTGTTTCTTTTCTCTCCTGCAAGGGTATAAGCTCCTTAAGGGGAGGAGAAGTGGTTTCTTTAGTTTCAGGTTTGTAGGGCTCCCTCTTCAAAACCACTCTTTGTTCAGCATCCACGATATGTCCTGTGCTTTGTATACGTTCTCTCCAGCCCCCTTCAAGGTAATACAAAAAACCTCCGTTTTGTAGATGAAGAAATTCAGGCTCAGGTTAACCGACTTGCTGAAATTACTCAGCACTCACAGCAGAACATCCGGGGCTTGTTCCCCAGATCTGTGTACGAGTCAGGATTCTCCAGAGAAGCAGAACCAAAAGGATGCATGTGTATATATAGAAAGAAATGTATCCAAAGGAATTAACCTCACAGGATTACGGAGGCTGGCGAGCCCCCATCTGCAGGGTAAGCCTGAAGGAGCCACCACTTGTAGTTCAAGTTCAAGTCTGCGGTAGAATTCCCTCTTGCTTGTGGAACGGTTCAGCCTTCAGCTTTTTGGAGGAGGCCGGCTCACATTATGGAGGGCAATCTACTTGACTCCAAGTCCACTCATTCAAATGTTAATCACATCCAGAAACACCCTCACAGAAACATCCGGAATAAAGTCTGATGCCTAAAAGTAACTACCACCATCTGTTAACAGCCCATTTCACATTCACTTCTTTCTTATCATACTAGGTTCTCCTCCACAGGGGTTAATGGGGAGGGGGGACCTGGAGTCAGGTTCAAGCCATGCACACTAATCTTGGGTAAAAGCTTCCCGTCTCATGTGAAATGGATAATCGGCACTATTTCAAAGGTCTTTATTTACAAAGAAAATCTTTAAGGGATTTTCTGCCTCCTGAAACTTAAAAAGCAAATCTGATATGAGTGGTTATAAGGAACACAGACATTCTCTAAGCATCCTAGCTACGGAACCAGCTTGAGGGACCTCCGGGCAAGTTTTAGAAAACCATCTAATACAAGGAAGTAAACAGGATCAGAAAAGAGGCTCTTGTTGTTATATTTAAGCAAACCCATTTTATTCTTACTTTCTGAAATAAAAGAAAAGAGTAAAAATAGGCCAATCATGGGGTGGGCTAGGAATCGATACCATGTGTAGTGAAGTGTCCCTGAACTTGAGGTTATATTTTGGCTTAATTTTTCAAAAAGATTTATTTATTTATTTGAGAGAGAGAGAGAAAGAAAGAGCACATGGGGGAGGGAGAGGGAGAGAGAGTCTCAAGCAGACTCCATTCTAAGCGTGGAGCCTGACATGGGGCTCAATCTCACAACGCTGAGATCATGACCTGAGCTGAAACCAAGAGTCGGTCACGACCAAATACGGCACCCAGCTGCCCCTCCCAGCTTACTTTAAATGGCAATTTTGCTTTCAAGATAATTTAAAATTTTAGATTAAATCCAAAAATGGAGGCTTCAAACAAACTCATTCCCCGGCTGTGAGACTAGAAACTGAGAGTAAGGTCAACAGGAACGATCAGGGAGAGGATGTCCGACTAAAAGAGGAAGTTTGCCAGTGACCAGCAATAGAAAAGCTTTGGAAACATGGTCTTGTCTTGTCCTTCAGCCAAAGGGCCCTAGGTGCAATCGGATGTCCCAAGGCATCCAACATCTTACTTAATTTTATTTTTGTATTTTTTTGTGTGGTATAATACACATTAACAAAATTTACCGTTTTGACTGCTGTTAAGTCTGCAATACAGTGGTATTAAGTACATTCACAAGGTTGTACAACCCTCACCACTATTTCTAAGGCTCCTTGGTCATCATTTCAAACTCTGTACCCATAAAAAGGGGACCCCTCCTTCTTCCTCCCTTCAGCCCCCGGTAATCTCTGATCTACTTTCAGTCTCTAAGAATTTGCCTATTCCAGGTCCCTCATGTGTGCGGAATCATACAGTTTTTGTCCTTTTGTGACTGGCTTCTTTCACTTGGCGTCAGGTTTTCAAGGTTTATGTGGTCCCATGTGTCAGAATGCTATTCCTTTTTAGAGCTGAATAATATTCCATACATGTGTCCAGACCACATCTTCTTTATGCATCATTTCTCAACCCGATTTATTATTTAAGAAAAATTTCATTGAGAACAAAAAGGACATTTTCCTAAAGGATGATGAAAAGCCATTCCTTTTTGTTGAAGAAGATGTGGGAGGCAGGTATCAATGTGAGGCTGGTCACTCAAATGAGATGACATTCCTGGCCTGAGAACCTAATAAAAATCATTCTCTAAACCGTATTTCCAGATTGAGTTAGTTTCCCAGGTGACCAGGGCTTCGACTTTCCCCCCAGATCCCAAGGAAAGCACATTCTTCATGTCCTAAATTTTGTGTAGTAAGAAAATGTTCATCTGATGAAATTTTTACAGCTGATCATATTTTTAGGGGCCATGAATTCTTTTTAAATAAAACTTTTACACAAATGAATATTTATTCTTTAAAAATCAGGTAAAACTATCTGACGCTTTAAAGCACCAATGCAGAGAATTTATTCTAGAACAAAATGTGTATTCTAGTTCCAAGACATGATATTCTTACAGATCTCTGAAAGCCTGACGACATGAACTGCCTTTTCCCTCTGATTCCGTTGTATATTTCACTACAGACCACAGCAGCCCACTTCATCATTCATTCATTAACAAACCTGGCAGAATTAATTATTAATCAATCAATAATTATAATTATCTTAATAAGATTATTTTGAGCAATTATTAAGTAACTAGTAATATAATTAAAATTAATTAAAAATATTTCTCTGTATAGTGTGTGTGATTATTTAGTAATTAACAATGAATTAAAAATAATTTTTGCCATATTTATTCATGATTCTCTAAAAGGCCTCTCACCAGATATTACTGATTTGCCAGCTGATCTCATTCTCTCAGCAGCCCAAGAAACTCGCCTTTTAACCCTGGAAGCATTGATCTTGAGACTTGAGAGCCATGCGGCAGACACACAGAATGAATGTCTCACTAGGATGCATATGCAAGTCCTCTCACAACAGACTTCTGTGCATTCTCAGTGCTAGTTAGTAACTAACTTCATATGAGAATTTCCAATGGGGTTGTTTACCAGTTTTCGGTCATTGGAACCTCAAACTGGACTAGAAGAGCAGATAGGTGAGGAAAGTGAGCTATAGAGAATTAAGTTGTAGAGAAGGAACCGAAACTCCAATCTCCATCCCATAAATCCTGCCCGTTTCTTTCTGTTCTAATGAGTCCATTTATCTCACACTGGAGAGTATGGCTTTGAGAAGGAGAGCACAAGGCTTTACCTTGCTTAGCTGCATTAGTGGATAAAGTTCTTCAGGGCTGAGAAGCCCATAGCTGATTCAGCCCTCTGTTCACATGAAAGCTTGGATAGCCACCCCCCCC
>RCUC01084135.1:0-17431 GCA_003697995.1 Taxidea taxus jeffersonii
AAAAAAAAAAAAGAAAAGAAAAGAAAAAAGGTTACAACCAATATAGAGATAATAAAACCTGTGAAATGAAATAACATGGGAAAAGTACAGGATATTTATTATATGCTTAACATGTTGATACTGCATTAAGCATACCTTGTATCCTAAAAGTTCACTGGGTTTCTTTTTTTTTTTTTAAGAGTTTATTTATTTATTTGATAGAGACACAGTGAGATAGATGATAACACAAGCAGGGGGAGTGGGAGGGGGAGAAGTAGGCTTCCTACTGGGCAGGCAGCCTGATGCTGGGTTCAACCCAGGACCCTGGGATCATGACCTGAGCTGAAGGCAGATGCTTAAGGACTGAGCCACCCAGGTGCCACACTGGGTTTCTTTTAAAAGAAAAAGTTTTAAGATTAGCTTCATGGATAATTTTTTTTTCTTCTTTAGGATTTTAGAAATGGCTACTCCTCAGTCAGTTTTCGTCTTTGCAATCTGCATTTTAATGATAACGGAAATAATTTTGGCGTCAAAAAGTTACTATGATATCTTAGGTGTGCCAAAATCAGCATCAGAACGCCAGATCAAGAAAGCTTTTCACAAGTTGGCCATGAAGTACCATCCTGACAAAAATAAGAGCCCTGATGCTGAAGCAAAATTCAGAGAGATTGCAGAAGGTAAGTAAATGGCCATCTCTGAGGTCTCACAGATACTAACTAATAAGGGAGAATGATAGCTAAGAAGTGTATGTATTTAGAGATAATGCGATGATGGGTGACAGAATGGGGTCTATATTTAAATAAAGTGAGATTCTTGAGACTATCTTCCTACCACAATTACTTTGATTCCAGGATGGATGGATAAGTGGTAGTATAAATTTTTATTGTCATACAGATCTTAAATTGTTTAAAATGTATCACTTCATTCTTCTATTGTGTATGAAATTGCTTATTGTTTCCAAGTTAAAAGGAATTTTAGATATCCAAAATTTAGGAGCTAACTCATGGTACAGTTTTTACCAAGTATGGAGATTAAATACAAAAATACTAAGTATAAAAAATTTAAATAGATTTTGAAATATTTTGCTTTTTTTCTTCACTTGATCTATATTTAAAAGCTACATTTATCTTTGAAGGAAAAATATGAAACAAATTTTGATTTAAGACTAGTTTTAAAATAAATTGGACTGCCTGAGAACTCAGTAACTAATGGTGGGTGGAGGTAATTGAGTAGACAGTAGGAGCCAAACTTTAACACTTCAGCTAGTAAGGAAGTGAAAAATCTGAATTCTTGATTGGTTATATTGGACCATTAAATTATTTAATACAAGTAATGTTTTTACCCAAATAATATGAAAAATAACTGCATAATTGCTGCCCACATGCTTATTTGTAAGTGATGGTAGCATTTATTTAACAAATATTTATTGGATATTTACTAGGGGCAGGCATTATTCTGACAGTTGATACTATACAGTAAATAGGACAAAAGCCCTGCCTTTTGTAACTTTCATTTTAACTTTTTTTCCTATATTTGTAATGTTTTGGTTTTATTGGTGGTATGAAATCCTTCCCTAAAATAGAGAGTTGAATTCACTTATTTGAAGAGGTTTGGGTATATGCAGTTTTCATTATCTTAAGTTACTAAAGTATTTTTATTTTCTTCAGCATATGAAACACTCTCAGATGCTAATAGGCGAAAAGAGTATGATACACTTGGACACAGTGCTTTTACTAACGGTAAAGGACAAAGAGGTAGCGGAAGTCCTTTTGAGCAATCATTTAACTTCAATTTTGATGACTTATTTAAAGACTTTGGGTTTTTTGGTCAAAACCAAAATACTCGGTCCAAGAAGCATTTTGAGAATCACTTCCAGACACGCCAGGATGGTTCCAGTAGACAAAGACATCATTTCCAGGAGTTTTCTTTTGGAGGCGGACTGTTTGATGACATGTTTGAAGATATGGAGAAAATGTTTTCTTTTAGTGGTTTTGACACCACCAATCGGCATACAGTACAGACTGAAAATAGATTCCACGGATCTAGCAAGCACTGCAGGACTGTCACTCAACGAAGAGGAAATATGGTTACTACATACACTGACTGTTCAGGACAGTAGTTCACTATTTTTCTGTTCTCACTAAAGCCAACTAGCTGACTTTTCTTCAATATCCTTTGATGCAAAACAATTTTCTGTGAACTATTTTGACAAGTGCATGATTTCACTTAACTTGATATAGATATTAAATGTATTTAAATGTTTTTGACAAATTCAGCAACACTCAGTAGAAAATAGCTAATTATTAATTTCCCTGATTAGGAAAGATTCTTTAAAAAAAAAGATACTATAATTCTGCCTGGTCTTTTTTCTCTACCTGCCCTTGGGCTTACTTGCGTGGCCAGTTTTATTACCAAGAAAATATTGAGTTTGCCTGATATATATTTAAAGGTTAAACTTTGAAACTTACTGTAGATTTAAATTGTGTGAACTTGAATGGTTTTTGCGGTGAAACCTTTGCTAATTTAAAATTGCATGCTCTGCAGCATCTCTGATTTGGGTTGCTAAATGTACACGAAACTATAATTGAGTCATTCAGCAAAGGATAGCAGTATCTTTCCACTGAAAACTTTAGAAAGGCATGATTTAATATTTACCACAGAACCATACCTTTCTGCAGTAAAATTGGTGTAAATGAAATGATTATATTGCTCATAGCCATTTGGCTGAAAGAAAGCTGAAAACTTTTGAAATATTACCAAGAGATTGTTACATGCTTGGTCCCTGGCTAATGATTTTGTAGTGTTGAAATCATAGCTAATTTATATATCATTTCACATTTCTTTCTTTGTTGTTGGCGCTCTAAGTCTTATATGGATTTATGTATTTTTTATGTATGTCTGGTTCCTCTTCTTTGCACTCATCTTTATCTAGAGATTGACTAATACCTCATTCTGTTTGTAAAAACAGTAATTTCTGTGCAACCTTATTATGTGCAATATTTTTAAATCCTAAGAAATGTGTGCTTTTGTTTTCATATAGACTTATTTCTTTAGTTCGGCACTTTTTGCATTATACTCCATATGAGTATTTCTTTAGTTCGGCACTTTTTGCATTATACTCCATATGAGTATTAATCCTATGGATACATATTAAAACTAGTAAATGTCTCATACAACATTGTGTGTGAGTGAAAGAAATATAATATTTACAATATGATGTTCTTGGTTCTCATTTTATTGTTAAAAGTTTATTCTATAATTCTAGAGTTATGGAGGGTATATAAACAATGGGGCTGCTTATGCTGACCATAGACCATATTCCAGACGAGATCGGGCGTGTTCAGGGTGATATGGCCAAAGACATAGACCATATTCCAGAAGTTATTTTTGACTAACCTGAAAACCCTGCTATGCCCTTGTTTGGTTGACATTTGGTAGTTTCTCTTACTTTCTTATCATCCTCCTTCCCTCACAAATTTTGGTAGCTTAAAGATTTTGTTAATTATAATTTTGTTGTATTTGTTTGCTAGGAGCACGTATTCTTTCCTCTTTTAGGCCTCATTGGGGAAAAGGTGAGACATTGCATAAAGCTATATTTATTGATTATAATCTTTAATTTGAAAACTGTGAAGAATATGAAATTATTCTATTAAATCTATGTAAATTATTTTCTGGAAGTATACTTACTGCTTTTGTTTGATAATAAGAAAATAGCCATACCTTGAATTTTTGTCTAAGGATCATTTGTATCCTATCAAAAGAACAAATGAAGCAAGAAAAAATATTTTTCAAGCCACAGTTAACTTTATATTATTAGCATCTGTCCCCTTTTTCTTCAGGGCCTGCCCCCTCTTTCTCTTCATCTTTATCTTTCTCTCTCTTTTTTTTTTTTAAATCTCCCTTTTGAGTCTTTGGCATAATTTTTGCAAGGAAAAAATGGACCCTAATTCATTACGCACTTAAGGTACAAACTAAATATCAAAAAGATACTTAGGTAATCTAAGGGTGTATGTGGTGTGTGTGTTTGTGTGACTTGATAGATAAGGTACTGGAAGTTAGACCAGTAATCAACATGGAAGTTTCCTCTGTAACTTACACTTTTTCTTCTGTACTTAAAAAATGACCAATATAATTGCTTAATCTATACTCCCTACACAAATCAACACATGAAATCTGTCAGTCTCTTTTTTGCTTCTAGGCAAAATAGTTATATATATGTGTGTGTGTGTATATAATGTGACTTTTAGTCTTTCTCTTGAACACATTTCTGTAATGCTTCAAGTTTTTTGGATTGAATATGTCTTGAATTGGATGCTATAGGGCATATCGTAGACATGAGATTTTTTTTGGTGCTCTAGAATTGGTATAATTAACTCCTGATCTGATGGTTGATCTTAGTCAATTTTTATGCTGTGAATTTCAGTTTAAATTCTGAGATTAGTTCTGTGAAAATTCAGGTTGCCCAAGGACAACTAAAAATTTGTACATTCCTGGAGTTGTTACTTTAATTTTCTGAAATGGAAGTTTGTTTAGCAATTAAAAGAACACACTGAGGGGAAAAAGAGACCATTGCCAAACAGAATAAAGAAGATACTAGTACCACTAGTAGGTTTCTAAAGTTTTATATATTCATGTTAATGCTGGTCCCTTCAATTCCAGATGATAGGTTGAAAATAATCAGCCAGCCATGATTGTTTCCCCTCTCTCTCTTGGTCCCAATGGCAGAAGATATAAGAGTGAAGTCATAAAAATGCTTGGAAAACAGGAGTTTTGAGATATTCCAGGAAAGTAATACAGCAGAAGGAATTGGATTGAGAGAAAAATTAAATAATCACAGCCAAGGTATCCTGGAGAAGTTTTAAGGCTCAGATTTGGGTGGGTGGGGATGGGAGGAGAGGGAGAAGGAATGAGCCAATCTTCAGTCATGCTAATTCATTAAGAATTGCATTGGGTCACACACCCCCCCCCACACACACACGCTTTCTTCCAGCTAAACTGTTACTGAGATAGCTTTTAGGCTTTACCTTTAGGTAAGCCCTAAGGGTAAAGCCTAAGAAAATAACTCTCCAAAGATACAGATTATCTAATTCCTAGGGAGGCTCCCTAGGGAGGATATTGAGGTGCCATAGAAAGAATGGAGGTAAAGTGCATTTTCACTTGGGGATGGTGAGGGTGAGTAATGGCAGCATTCCAGTCCCAGAGTAAACCTCCTTACTTGGGCATGTGTAGGGAACAATGACCTCCATGCCGCCCGCATACTCACTTGTAGGTCCCTGCTGGTTGAAGTGTCCTAACAACTTACACAGAACCATAACTTCTGTTCAAAATGGATGTCTAATGCAGGCATAGATAATTGCTGAGGAAACTTGCTTTTCACAGCTATCTGCATTTTGATGTAGTCCTTCATAAAAGATGTCCAAGGAATATCAGATATTTAAAGAAAACCAATAGCAGGGAAGAGGAACCCCAACATCCAACCCCGATGAAGAAATATAATTCAGGAGATAATTGCAATACTAGGAGGTGATTTAAAATTTTATCATTACCAGACTTTTGATGAAATATTACATCAGTGAATCAGGCATAGGTCCTTATTTTACCTCATCTGCTTCTCCAAGATTTCTTTCCACCTGATGATAGTGTCAGAAAGAATGGATGAAGCAATTTATGTGTACATCAACTACAACCAAAGTCACTGAAAGATAGCAGTAGATACGGGTACATGTTTCCTGCCCTGTGGCCTTTGACCCTTCTACAAAATTCAGATTCTTATCTCAACTTTGCAACTCAAACTTCTCCCCAACTTTTCTCCAGACCTTGCTCTATGGTGGGACTATCTAGTGAAGAGCAGAATTTGCCATCTCAAAATATGCCTTTTAGGCGTAAGAATTATTTTAGGCTGATTAATTTTCTAAAACACAAAACAAAACAAAACTATGACTAGGGAGAAGCTCTGAAAACCAAGGTTGCCTTTTGTAAGAGATATTTACATTTGTAAGGAAAATCTCCATTTGTAAGAGTGTCTCCCTCTCTGCTAGGAGAAGGAGGATGACTAAATCTCTTAGAAACTGACCTATGGAGAAATCTTGGACATGAACCCATGTTACAACCTTTACTGTGTGTTACCCAAAAACCTTTCATAACTGGCTCCCTCACCCCCAACATCTTTTGTCTTTCTCTGGAGATGGTATTTGAGCTGACAGCTTGGGCTATTTTGGAGAATTACTTGCGTTTTCCTGGGTATCTCCAATGTATACATGTTATTAAACATGTTTGTTTTTCTCCTGTTAATCTGTCTTTTTTTACAGGATGGCAGGGTGGAGGAAGAGGTATCTCAGTCAACAACCTGGAAAGGAGGAAGGAAAATTATTTTTACTTCTTTACAGTAGATAATTTGTTGTGTCGTCCTATTTATTGTTATTCATTATAATAATGTCACAGTGTGCCAGTGCTTACATTCCAGTAGAAAGGGACAGGAAATAAACATAATAAGTCAATTACTATGTTGGATGATAAACTCTACAGAAGAAAATGTAGCACAAAGGAGGGTTATAATATTGGGAGGGCAGGAAGGCCAAACGCATGTTGCAATTATCAACAGGATGGTCAGTGTATTTGCATAGGTTTGAATTGTTCTCATGGAAGATGGAAGCATGTATGACAAGTTCTAGAAACAGCAAAAATCCAGTGTAGCTAGAGGCCTGGGAACAAAGAAGAGTAGTTGGAGATGAGTTCATATATGTAGTAAGGATAGGGAGCAGGACAGCTTATGTAGGGCTTTTTGGCTTTTGTAGAGAACTTGGCCTAGCAATGTGATGTGATAGCTGAATTATGAGCAAATAAATGACTTCACCTTCTGACACTTAAAAAAGAGTGTTGTAGCAGCTGTGTTGATAACGGACAGTGGAGAGACAACAGTAGAATAGGAACACCAGTTAGGCTATTTCAGTATTCCGGAATGAGATTGCGGCAGCTCACACAGTGCACCAGGATGATAGCAGTGGAGGTGGTGGAAAGTGTTTGGATGCCACACATAATCTGTAAGTAGAGCCACTAAGATTTGCTTATGGTTTGGATATAGGCATGAAAGAGGACAACAGGATGATTCCAAGCTTGGTGTTTATAGAAAACCAGAAAGATACTTGCTATTAACTAAGATGAGGAAGGCTACAGGATAAAGACATTTAAGAAGGGAGATCAGAAGTTCTGTTTAGGCATATCAACTTTGAGACAAAGTTGAGAGGGAGGAGATATGTGTGGAATTTGGAGAGAGAGCTCAAGTGGAAATGTATATTTTGGAATTGTCAAAGTACAAATGATATTTTAAACCTTGAGACTAAATGAAATCACCAAGAGAGTATTATATAAATATAAAAAGAAGCAATCTAAGAACTGAGCCCTCAGGTATTCTGAAAGTACAAGGAGAAAATGAACCTACAAAGGAGTATGAGAAGAAATAGCCAATGCATTAAGTTTTGTGTCTTGGGAGAAAGTGAAAAAAAGTCTATCAAGAAGTAGAAAGTGATCAACCTTGTGAAATGCTGCCATTAGGTCCAGTAAAATAATCCCTAAGAACTGACCATTGTGGAGTTTTTGTTTTTGTTTTATTTTTTTAATCATTGTAGAGGTCAGAATGACTTTGACAAGACCAGTTTCTATCAAGTGGAAGGCGTTCCTCCACCTGTTTGGAGCAGGTTTAAGAGAATGGCAGCCCAACCAACTGCTTTTAAAGAAATTATTTGGAAAATATAGTGAATATATTTCTGGACAGAATTTTTTAACATGGATATTTTAGTAGAGCTTCAGTTATTACTCCATCTGTGTAGCAAATAGCTTGTCCTTCAGAATAGTGTTCTGTAGGATGTTAATAAGTATGTTGGGAAAAAGATCGTTTTTAAATAATTTTGTGAAATTGGGATTAAAAGTCAAACCTTGTCAAATATATTTCTTTATAGGTGGGTATAATATTGTGAATTATACAAAATATTTATTTTGTTATTTAGATGATCATATTTCTCATATATATTTGGTTTTTGTCCCCAGTTCCTAGCTCAGAGTTCACAAACCTCTTGGAATTTCCTGTGAGAAGAGTGGTGACTGTGTCTTTTGTTTTGTTAATGAGGAGACTTTGGGACCACACCCAATGAGGGGGCTGGTTGCCAGGAGAACCAACCAGGTGTTTAGAGGGCGGGAATTTTCATTCCCATCCCCAGTCCTCCAGGCAGGGCATATGGCTGGAGGTTGAATTAATAGCCAATGGCAATGATTTAATCAATTGTGCCTAAGTAATGAAGCCTCTGTAAAAACCCACAAGAAGATTCAGAAACCTTCCTTACCAGTTGGTGAACATGTGGAAGTTTGGAGAAAGTGGTGTGCCTGGAGAAGGGGTGCAACCTCCATGCTCTATCCCCATACTTTGCCCTGTACTTCTCTTCCATCTGGCTGTTTGAGTTTTTCTGAGTTACATCCTTTATAATAACTTGTAATTTCATAAGGAAAATGTTTCTCTGAGTTCTTTGAGCTACTCTAGCAAATAATCCAACCTGAGGAGGAAATCTTGGGAACCTTCGATCATGTAGCCAGTTAGAAACACAAGTAGTGGGGATGCCTGGGTGGCTCAGTTCATTATTTGTCTGCCTTGGGCTCAGGTCATGATCCCAGAGTCCTTGGGATCAAGTCCCACATTGGGCTCCTTGACCCGCAGGGAGCTTGCTTCTCCCTCTGCCTGCCACTATCTTGTGTGCTTGAGGGTGTTCTCTCTCTCTCTGACAAATAAATAAATAAAAATTATACACACACACACACACACACACATACACACAACTAATGTGCTGGGCTTGCATTTAGCATCTGAAGGGGAGGCAGCCTAGTAGGACTGAGCCCTTAACCCATGGGATCTGATGATTTCTCCAGGTAGCTAGTGTCAGAGGTGAGTTGAATTGTAGGACACCATCTGGTGTCCAGAGCATGGCTTTGTGGTGTGGGGAGAAAACATGTCCCCATGCATTGGAAATTTGTGTCCCAGAACATACCTTGTTAGTGGCTTCTCAGAGCTTTCAATATGCTAGTTGGTATTAAGAATTACTAGCAGATTTACCAATTATTTACCGATTATTGTGTGCCGTATTTACTAGACCATGGAACCATTTAACTATATCCAAGAGTGAGTACCTTTAATTATATCCATGTATGCCACCAACAAATTTTGGTAAATACTGACCTAAATAAAACTGAGTAAAAGATCATAATGAATCTTTTGAACATGTGCATGAACACATATTAAATAGTAATACTTTAAGTAAAGCAAAAATGATATGCTTGTGTTCCCATTCTCTCTCATCTGTTTGAATTATGACTGAAAAAGATCCTAGCAGACCCATTATGATTTTATTTAGTCCCACCTACATTTCATCACCATGCTTTTCTTTTGATCACTGCTATAGCTATTTAAATAATGTTGTTTTTTCAGGACTGTATACCTATAAAAGTCATTGTTTCTAAATTATATTTTTAAAATAAGATAGTATTTGAGAACAGAAGAATTAAAATGTGATTATTAGGAGCAAATGATTCTTACAGTGTCATCCTTTACTAATTGGACCAGTATTAGCAGCTAGTGTATCAAACAGGTTCTGACAGTTGAGTAGTGAATTATTCCTCACTAATCAGTGAGAAATAGAATAATCACACCCACTCCTATAAGTATACATACATTTTCTTGGTGAAATATCCTTTGGCTGTGTCTGCAAAATAATGGGGTAAATGGAAACAGATCAAAATGCTAATATAGTGAATAATTTATCAGTCTTTGAGAATTAGTTCCTTTTTCTCTGTATATATGCATAACTAAGAGATTACTGACCTTATTCCTAGTGCCAGCTCTCAAAATAAAGTTTCAAGCAAGTGCTGGCAAAATGGTCTCATCTTGTAAGAGAATATAAGAGTTAGTTTCTCTCCCAATCCCAACCACACCAAAAAAATTATTACAAAATGGTGAGAGAGAGATGGAAGACACCAAGTCTAGAAAAGCAGTGTACAGAGTGTTGGGAAGAGCTGCTGAGACATTGGTTGGCTAAGTGGGGTTAAAAGAAGTTTCCCTACAGAGTAGCAAGAATTAATTTAACAGGCATCTGAAAAGTAATACCAGGTGATGAAGTGGAATGGAGCAATGTCTTCAAAGATCTTGGGGAAAAAATGCTTTTGAACTTAGAACTTAGTAACCAGATAAATTATTAACAGCAGGTGAGACTAAAATGGAGCCATTTTAAAAATGCGAGAACTCAAAAGATTATTACCCACGTATCCTTCATGGAGAAATACTGATTTTTACTTTAAATTACAATGTGCAAGAAAGGGTATAGTATGGGAAGCAAGACAGCGATAGCTGAGTGTTTATCTTCATGAAGAAATAAAGCTAGAAAGAAATCAAGAACATACACTAGAATTTGACTTGGGAATTTCTCACTTGGAAAATAATTTTACTTCTTTCATGAATCGAAGTACTTAATTTACAATTAAGTTGTTTATATAATTATAAATGTTTTTCAGTCTATAAATAATACACAAAATATTTAACTATTTTTGTAGGATTTATGTAAAATGTATCTCACATAATTGGAAAATGGAAAAAGGAGAGAAGGCAAGGTGGAAGAAAAGATTAGTGCATTAATTCTATCATCTTTCATGGTAGGTAATCATTTGATTCTGTTGAAAGTTGATAAATCAAAGACCAGTGATTTAAGCACTTATCACTTGCAGTTTTAATGACCAACATGAGAAGAGCTGCTAACATCATCATTTCTGAGGCATAGCACTGAGAGGCCATGGAAAACTTACTTGTATTTTACATGAATCTGTGATGTTTGAATTTCTGGTTGTGAATGCATTTCCCCCCTACATTCTTATATACTTAGAAAAAAAAGAAAAGGAAAAAACCCTGCTCTATCTGTTGGGATGCCTATAGCTAATAGAAAACCCCTAAATTTACTCAAGCAATAAAATGCTTTTTCTCTTGTCTAACAGAGTCTGGAGGTCAGGCAGCTAGCTCTAGGAGTTTGCCAGAAATCTGGCTTTGCTTCTTTGTAGCTGCCTTCCTCTAATGTCTGTGTTGGCTTCATTCTGATGGCTAGTTATGAGCAATGAAACCTTCTTTTGGAAGGCTTTAAAAGAACTTTCCCTCCCATGTTATTGTCCAGAAATGTTTCATGTGGTTACATGTCCACAGATAGACCAGTCACTAACAAGAGGAATGTGACGACCATGATTGGTTTTGGCCAGTCAAGACCATGCCCTGGGGCTCTTCTCCCCCACAACTTATGGTCTCCTGGCAAAATATTCACATCCAGAGAAAAAAGCAGTGCTCTATTAGAGAGGAATTGGAAGGATGGAGGGAAGGATGTTTTACTTTAGTATTTTCTATGTTACCTATTTCATAATTCAAACCAGAATGAACCAGTGTTTGCTAATGCACATTATTTTGTTATTTGTATTCATTCTTGTCATTTAGGTAATACTGATTCTCATTCTCTGACACATAGATCAGGAATATAGGCCTAGATAGATCTGGGATATAAGGTAGAGAAAAAAACATTTTTCTTTGCTTTTCAGGGAAGGTTATGATCCATTCATCTGTTTCTTTTCCTGTATAGGTAGAGGTGTATGTTAGTTGTCTTGGGCTGGTCTATGCTGCAGTAATGTATTAGTCACATTCACATTCTTAAATATTAGCAAAATAAGTGTAGTGATTTTTTTTTTTTAAAGATTTTATTTATTTATTTGTCAGAGAGAGAGAGAGAGCGCGCAAGCACAGGCAGACAGAGTGGCAGACAGAGGCAGAGGGAGAAGCAGGCTCCCTGCCGAGCAAGGAGCCCGATGCGGGACTCGATCCCAGGACGCTGGGATCATGACCTGAGCCGAAGGCAGCTGCTTAACCAACTGAGCCACCCAGGCGTCCCAAGTGTAGTGATTTTAATAGGAATACAATATATCCGTAAAAGGTACTAAACAGTACTAAACTAGTTTTTTGCAAAGTGCATTATTTGTGTGTTTAATAAAAGTAAGAATTCTAAAAAAAAAAAAAAAAAAAGAATTCTATAGTCAAGTATGGAAAACACTGGATCATGAAAGTTTCCTGATTATCCTAAGACTTCTCAAAGTCATTAACATGCTAATTTATGTTGGTTATCTCCAAGAAGCAGATGCAGTTTGAGGCATTTCTAAAATCTATGACCAAAAAAATCCCCCTTTTCAAGGAGTAGCTTTCTGGATCAGTCAAGGAAAAGAATTCTGTGTTAGGATTTATGTCCCCAGAGAGCTACTGCAGGTAGTAGAGGAAATTTATTAGAAGAGTGATTTCAGGAGATTTATATTAAAAGTGCAAAGTACAGGGGTGCCTGGGTGGCTCAGTCCTTAAGCGTCTGCCTTCTGTTCTGGTCATGATCCCAGGGTCCTAGAATTGAGCTCTGCATCTGGCTCCCCGCTCTGTGGGAAGCCTGCTTCTCCCTCTCCCACTCCCCCTGCTTGTGTTCCCTCTCTCACTGTGTCTCTCTCTGTCAAATAAATAAATAAAATCTTTTTTAAAAAAGTACAAATTATACATGTACTGTTACCTTGCTTTTTTTTGTTATAAATATTAGGAAGCTCCAGATTAAAGTTGGATGTCAGTCATAAAGATAGAATACCCATGATTATGGCAATACATCTCAAAAGGAGAAGAACCCCAAAGTCCTCCTTTTCTTATTCCCAGAGTGCTCTTTGACTTCTCTGTGTTTGTTTGCCATCTGGAAAAGGACATAAAAATTATGACTATAGAAAGCTAGTATTGGGGAAATTAGAAACTTCACTTCAATGGGAAAAAAATGTACCAAATGCATCCATATACATTCATTGCTGGCAATCTTCATTCTTCATTAAGAAAGCTAAAGCAATCCAAAAAGAACTTCCCAAGTCTCCCACCATCCTAAAGCAAAAAGGTGATTTTCTGTGCCTTTGCATGAGCCCATTACCATCAAGAAACTCTTCATGTTCCCACTGAAAGCCAGCCCTTACACGGTGCCTTGGATCATGTCACTCAGGGCATTCAAGATATTGCTCCAGAAATTCTGCCCTTCTTATCAAGATTTGCTTTCCATTCAGTTATTCCCACACACAAACTTATTGCTATTTCTCCCACATTAGAAACAAATTCTTCTCTTGACTCCACTTTGTGAACCAATTGCTGTCTCATATGTCTACTTCTTAGAGAGTTCTGCTACACCACTCCACCCACACGTTCTTGTCCGTGTTTTCTTGTCGATGAGCTCCACTTTGCAAAATTGATGTGAAAAATAAATTGATCAGGGACGCCTGGGTGGCTCAGTTGGTTAAGCCATGCCTTCAGCTCAGGTCATGATCCCAGGGTCCTGGGATCAAGTCCCACATCGGGCTCCTTGCTCAGCAGGGAGCCTCCTTCTCCCTCTGCCTCTGCCTGCCGCTCTGCCTGCTTGTGCACATGCTCTCTCTCTCTCTCTGACAAATAAATAAAATCTTAAAAATAAATTGATCATTTATCAGGCCTTGCCTAACACACAGTTCAATGCTCTCAATATTCTTTCCTCACTTAGCTCTTAGAACACAAACTTTCAGTCTTGTCCACCATTGGTTGCTCCTTTGCAGTCTCTCTTGTTGATTCTTCTTGTCCTTTGCATCTTCTTAGTCCTGGTTCTTCCCTTCTCTTTCCTCTTCATCCTTTTCCTTCCCATTTTTTTTCTTCTATTGTCTTATTATACTTCTTATGTGTCCTCTTTTCATGGTTTCAAGACTGTCAATATACCTACCTTTTCCAAATTTCTGCCTCCAACCCAGGTCTATCCTAAACGCTATATATTCAACTATCTAAAGTACAGCTCCTGTCAACATGACCAAAATACAGTTTGTCATATTCCAAGTGAAATCTGTTCCATCTCAGCTGATTGCAAATCCATCCTTCCAGTTGCTTACATTGAAACCTTGGAGTGACTTGATTCCTTTCATGCTCTTGCACTCACACCCCATAATTCTACTAGCTATAGCTTCAAACTAGTTCCAGAATCTCACAACTTCCTATCACCCCCAATGCAGATATCATTATCATCTAATATGGATCATTGAGTACAGGTAAATTCCCATCTTTTACCCCTGACAGTCTGTTATCAAACCAGCAATTAGTATTATTCTCATAAGGTAAATCAGAGCTGCTTATTTCTTTGCCAAAAGCTTTTTATGTATCCCCTTCTCATTCACAATAAAAGCTAAGTCCTTTATAAAAGTCTGCAAAGTCCTATATAATTATCCCACCCCTCCCCCCTAACTCACTAATTTTATCCCCTTCTTCTCTCTGTTCCTGCCAGATTGGATTCCTCACTTCTCCAGGAACATGCCAAGCATGCTTCTTCTTTAGGGCTTTTGCACTAGTCGTTTCCTCTATTTCGGGCCACTCTTCTACCCTTTCACCTTCTTCCAGTCTTAGTTCAAATGCTATTTTTTCAATGGAATCCCTGGGCATCCTATTTAATACCACACCATGTCCATCCTCCTCTACACTCCTTATCTCTTTCATCTCCATTTTTTTCCCCACAGCACTTATTTACTTATTTAGTATGTTATTATCTGTTTCCTCTTGACAGAATAGAAGTTCCATTAGGATAAGAATCTCTATTTTGTTCACTGGGTGTCTTAAGTGCCTAGACCTATGAATGCCATAGAGTGAGTACTCAATAAATAGTGAATGAAAGAGGGGCGCCTGGGTGCTCAGTGGTTTAAGCCTCTGCCTTCGGTTTGGGTCATGATCTCAGAATCCTGGGATCGAGCCCCGCATCGAGCCCCGCATCGGGCCCTCTGCTCAGTAGGGAGCCTGCTTCCTCCTCTCTCTCTGCCTGCCTCTCTGCCTGCTTGTGATCTCTGTCAAATAAATAAATAAAATCTTTAGAAAAAAAAATAGTGAATGAAAGAACGAATTTGACATCCTACCCAATTCACATATCTCAGCAATTTGATTTTCTGAAACATTACAGAATCCTTCATCTCATAAAAGATTAATCTGAATGGAGTTATTTTGACTATACTAAATAAGAGTGACATCTACTGATAAAGATACTGAGAATCTGACAGTCATCCAGCAATTTTTTAAATCCCAAGTAACATCTCTTTTGTTATTAATTTTTTCTCATTATTTTTTGTCAGACATTTTAGTGTTAGAAAATAATTTCCTGTTCATATGCCATATCCAAACTGTCAGAGATACTGTCTCATGAGAAATTTTTCTTGAAAGGAGAGAAAAATCAGTTTATATATGGATACTGGTAGCTCTTTAGATACTTAGAAAAGTAGGATACTGCCCCTCCATTATAAGAAGACCAAAGGAGAACTTTGGAAAAACTTACTGAGTTAAGAAGTTAAAGTCAAGTGTTAACTCTGCTTAGATAGACACTCTTTCCTGAGTGGGGTCTTGTCCTTTAAAAACCTTTGAAGAATCCTTCTCCCAAGCCCTTTGAGCTGTGTGTCTTGGAAAAGGCACCTAAGCATATAATTTAAATTTCATTTTAAAGCCATAATAAATGGTGTACTGCTAATTTCCTCTCTTTGGTAATTATAAACAAAAGAATTTTCTCTTTCCCAATACTTCTAGAATATTTTCAAATTGAGCATAAAGTAGGCAAAAGAAATCTCAGTGAATTCATGTTTAGATTATAAAGTGTTTTTTCTTCTTGGATGGCTAACAGAAAGACTGACATGAACCTGATTCTGCCAAGAGCTCCTTCATGGGAGCTGAAAAAGAGCTTCCACAGAGGATTTCAGGACCTGTTAGCTCTGGATCCAGCTATGCCTGAAGATAGCGCTCCTCTTGAACTCTTCAGTTTTAGAAATCCACATAGGACTTCTTTTTGCTTAAGACAATCTGAGTTGAATTCTAGCACTCATCCCTCAAATAAACCCTTCATCAGGTATCAGGAGCAGCAAGGAATCACACTGAGTTGCCCCATGGAAGGAAGAGGTAAGATAGGACACAAGGGAAGGTAATGCTTAGATAAGACGACGAATGTGTGCTGCCTGGTGGAGAATGATTCCCCGAGAATGGGAGGAAGTAGGGGTGGCAAGTTAAATGGCAGAGCTTCCCCTCCCATTCAGCTCCCCTGGAAGACTCCATGGAGACAGAACATAAGGTGTATGAGTGCCTCAGCTTTAACAGCAGGAGTGTGAGCCCCTATGGTCAATCCTGTGGTTGGGGTAGACTGCAAGGGTACCCAAAAATTGTGCTGGGGCATGACAGGATTATCCAGTTCCTATAAAATAGCCTCAATATGCTACAAAATATTTTCATTTCCACTGTATTCCCTGATATAAAAAGATTGGGAAGCACTAGAAGAGGATTGCCACGTGGCGCTTCTATCATAATGTCCGTAGTAGGTGGGATAATGGCCCTCCCAAGATGTCCGTGTTCATCCCAGAATCTGTGCATATGTTCAGGTCCAGGGCAAGGGGGAATTAAATTTGCAAATGGAATTAAGATTGCTAATCAACTGGCTTAAACATAACATGATTGTCCTGGGCTTTCCTGATGAGCCAGATGTACTCACAATGGTCTTTAAATGGGAAAGAGAATATGGAAGAGTTGGATCTGAGAAATGGTATCTGGAGAAAGACTTGAGTTACTTTTGCTGGCTTTGAAGATGGCTGGGGGAGCCATTGACCAAGGAATGAGGGCAGTCTCTAGGATCCAAATGGGGCAAGAAAACAGGTTTTCCCTTAGAGCTTCCAGAAAGGAATACTGTGATTTTAGCCCAGTGAGACCTGTTTCAGACTTCTGACCTTTAAAACTATAATAAATTTGTGTTGCTTTTAAGCCACTGAGCTTGTGGTAATTTGTTACAGCTGCAATAGGAAATGAACACAGAGGATGATGACAGATGTGGACTAAAGGCCAGGCCTGCCCCAGTGTGCTGTCAATTGTTAGCCCAGGATTCCTGTGCATTTCTCAGAGGGTGGCAGAGTACATTGATAATGATGACATTGACCATCCCACCAGCAGGTAGGTACGGGATCCAAACCAGATTTAATTTTATCTGGAAAATTAGGTGCTTGCCTTAGAGTATCATGAAACAAATTTGTACCCAATAATATTCCCTACCAATTACATAACATCAATTTTGAATTTTGTTTACTTATATTCTTTCGAAGTCACTTTTTCAAGTCTTCACTTGAAAAAAAGTCTTCACTGTGTCTATAACACTCCTCACTGTCCTTTTCCTGGAGGACTTCTATTGTTTGAAGTTTATGCCTGTCTTCCTTTTGACACTATCCTCACCAGCAATAGCACGACACCCTCTTTGTTGACAATCACCACTGAGCTTTCCTGAGGTCTTTTTCACTTTGCATCTACTTTCAGCAATACCCAGCTAACTGTAGTCTCATTTCTTCTGTTCTTTTTTTTTTTTTT